>VZRI01004726.1:20275-49415 GCA_013397515.1 Upupa epops
AGTTTAAGAAAGGTGTTGAGGTGCTGGAACGAGTCCAGAGAAGAGCAACTAGAATGGTAAAGGGCCTGGAAGGTAAGCCAGGAGGAGAGGCTGATGGAGCTGGGTCTGTTTAGCCTGGAAAAGAGGAGGCTCAGAGGTGACCTTATCGCTGTCTATAACTATCTAAAGGTAGTTATAGTCAGGCGGGGGTCGGTCTTTTCTCCCTGGACACTGGAGACAGGACAAGGGGTCATAGTCTTAAGCTCCATCAGGGGAGATTTAGAATTGACATTAGGAGAAGTTTTTTCACTGAAAGAGTGATCCAAGTTTGGAACGGGTTGCCCATGGAGGTGGTCAAGTCACCATCTCTGGAGGTGTTCAAGGTTAGTCTGGATGAAGTGCTGAGTGGCATGATCTAGATGCCAGATGTTTAGGTTTACTCGGTTGGGTTTAGGTTGGACTGGATGATCTTTAAGGTCTTTTCCAGCCTCATCATTACTGTGATATTGTGATACTGTGAAACATGTAGCTGCAATGGCACGTGTACTTTCCCGATTACCTGTGAGAACCAGTTGCGTGAAATGTGGTTTAAATTTTGAGTCATTTAAAAGCAGGGGAGGTGGGGGAGCTAAACTAAAAAAAATGTTTAACAGTCTCTTTTCTCCTTGTCTCCTCAAACTCACTTGGAGGTTTGCCACCAATTTAAACAGGAGATTGATAGGGCTCTAAATCAGCTGCTCTGAGTTGTTATTCCTCCAATTTTTTTTTTATTTGAGCATAGCCCTGATTATTTTCCAATGGTTTCTTCCTCCATACTGGAATAAGACGTAAATCACTGCTTTCTTTGTTATTTGTTCCATGTTTTCGCAGATATTTCATAGTGGAGATTACAGAACCACAGTATAATCCTGGTTGGAAAGAAGCTCCTAGATCCCTGACGCAAACCTTCCCCACCCCAACAAAAAAAATCTCTATTTCTGAGGGACAGGCAAACACAACCTGACCACCTCCATGCTGCCACTCAAGCAGGGCATAAAGCACCATGGCTACATGGTTCTTCAACACCTCCAGGCATAGGGACTCCACCACCTCCCTGGGAAGACCCTGCCAGTGCCCAACCACTCTGTCTGCAAAGAATTTCTTCCTGAGATCCAATCTACCCTCCCCTGTCTCAACTGCAGGCCATGCCCCCTGCTTCTGTCAGCAGACCCCAAGGAGAAGAGGCCAACAGCCACCCTTCCACAACCTCCCTTCAGGGAGTTGGAGATGGCAGTGAGGCCCCCCCTCAGCCTCTGCTTCTCCAAACACCCTGCCCAGCTCCCTCAGCCTCTCCTCACACAACTGGTTCTCTAAACCCCCCTGACCTTGGTAGCTCTGGACCCATTCCAGCATCTCCATGACTCTCCTATCTTGAGGGGCCCAAAACTGAACCCAGAACTCAAGAGGAGGCCTCACAAGGGCCATGTTCAAGGGCATGAGAACTCCCCTTCTCCTGCTGACCACGCTCTTCCTGATCCAGGCCAGGATGCTGTTGGTCTTCTTGGCCACTTCGGCACCCTGCTGGCTCCTATGAAGCCGACTCTCTGCCACCACACCCAAGTCCTTGTCTGCTGGGCAATTTTCAAGCCCCCCATCCCCCAGCCTGTAGCAGTGCCTGGCATTGTTATGACTGAAGAGGATCAATGATGCACACAAGATGTACATACACAGGTTTTTTTTTCAACTCCCATCTAAGGTGGTCTTCTGTCAGTGCTCTATAATTGTTCCTGTTGTATGGGGAGTGACTCACTTGGACTTTGGCACTGTTCAATATTTTCCTGCTGTAATAAAAAATAAATAGAAAGTATTGAGTGTGAAGAGGTCTCTGCTGACTGGCTCCATCTGTACTTTCTCCCTGGCTCCTGAGCTCTCAGAAAGTCAAGGGCAGCCAACTCTCCCTGTGTTCCAGCATCACTCGCTCTTAACAGACCATTGTTTTCCTAACCACTGCTATTGTTTCAGGTTGTCACTTTGAGATGTTACATTTACGGGTACTTCAGAAACGGTAGGTCACTCTGCCCTCAGTGTTTATAACAGCCTGGATGTGTTACTGTGCAGTCTTCTCTAGGGTTCAACTAGATTATCTCCAGAGATCCCTGCCAACCTCTAACATTCTGTGAGCCTTCAATTCTTTCACCTAATGAGCGTTAGACATTTCATTTATCCCTGTGCTGCAGGCTAAGCTGTGAGGGTTGCATAACCATCACGATGAAGAGGAATGGGAAGTCTCTTCATAAATTAAAAGACATTTCAGAGCTGAGGTTTGGAGGAGCCAGCAGCGGAAATTTCCCTGAAACTACAGAAAAGCTTTTGTGGGGAGCAGGCAATCAGAGCAAAAGGGTTTGTTGAATTGCTGTATAGATCATTAGTTAATTACAGGTCTTAAATCATCTGCATATTGCAGAAAACCACTCAGCCAGCTTAGAGACCAGCAGAAATCTTAGAAGTAAATGTGTGGGTAGTTCATAATCATAATTATCTCTCTAATCGGGTGGCATCGCTGCACAGAATGATATCCTGAAAACAAATCTGATGCACGGCACACAAATTGAACACCAGGGAAAACAAAATACAGATGTTCCTGAAGTTAAACAATTTATAAACAAACAAAAAAACCAAAGATTAACAAGAATCTACCCTCTACAATAATGTAAGAGTATCATACATCTGACAGCCCAGGCTGGACACTTCAAATGCAATTGGATGTTCTCAGAACTCTGTGCTCTCACAAGGAAACCATCCTACATTCATCAGCCTCTCATTACCCAAGGCTGTCGCCACATTTGGCTCACAGGTGCCAGACATACTTGGAGTCCTTCACCCAAGGACATTCAGCTGCTGTGGAGCACCCATTATGTTCAATTCAGTCCTTCTGGCTGCTACATCCATCCTCAGAAGAGGAAAAAATAAAATACACAAATTCAAAAAGAATGAGATTCAGTGTCTGTGCTGGGAAATTCAGAGTACTCCAGTTATGAGTTGTTAAAGCAGTATTGGGAATCATCCACCATCCACAAAGGCACTTGTCTGACACCTAGCAGGGTCAGAGAGAATACTTGCACTCATCTGAGAGGATTTTGAAGTTTTCTTGGCTGTCCCCATCCTAAGAATGAATCATAGAATGGTTTAGGCTGGAAGGGACCATGAACACCATCTAGTTCCAACCCCCATGTTGTGGGCAGGGACACCTCTCTCCCACTAGCCAAGGCTACTCAATGCCCTATCCAACCTGGCCTCCAATACTTACAGGGATGGTGCAACCACAACCTCCTTGAGCAGCCCATTCCAATGCTTCACCACTCTCAAGGTAAAGAACTTACTCATATCCAGTCTAAATCTCCCCTCTTTCAGTTTCAGGCCATTGCCCCTTGTCCCATCACTACAAACACTTGGGAAAAGCCCTCCTCCAGCTTTCCTGGATCCCCCTTCTATCAGATTAGATCACTTTTGTGCAAATCTCATGCAGGTCATTTTTGAACTGCCCTCTCATGACATAAATTTTTCCCTTTCTCTTCATTTAGTAGGCTAGTTCTGCTCAGTAGTATTGTGTGGCCATAATACAGACACACAAGACAATCATTACATCCATCTAAGCATTGCTGGCTCCCTACCACAGGGATGGCTGTCACTACCATGCATCACACTCACTCAAAAAACCCCACTAAATGCTTAAACTGAATTGACTCACATCCATAAATCACTAACAGGTATGGCATCCACCAACCTGACCACACAACTGAGTAGCAGCAAACTGCCTGTAAGACAAGCAAAGACCATGAATCTGAACAAAACTTGATGCATGGAAAAGGCTGAGGAGATCTCACTGCCCTCTGCAACTGGCTGAAGGGAGGTTGCAATAAGGCAGGTGTTGGCCTCTTCTGCCTAGGGATGAGTGATCGGACAAGAGGAACTTGGGTCAGGTTGTAACTGAGGAAAAACCTCCTCTCAGAAAGAGTGGGTACAGGCTGCCCAGGGAGGGGGTGGAGGTACCGTCCCTGAAGGTGTTCAACAAATGGGCAGAGAGTGTGTTTCAGGAGATGGGATAATGGTTAAGGGTTGTAGGGCAGATGGTTGAACTTGATGATCTTGAAGGGCTTTTTCAACCTTGTTGATTCCATGATTCTATGACCATGTCCACTGCTGGGTCTTCCCTTGCGCTAGGCTTCACAAGCTGAAGAAGAGACAGATGGATGGTTCTAGATTAATTAAGGCTGTTCTGATGGACTCTGATGTAATAGAGGAAAACGTATTGTATAATGTAGAGATGACAGACCACTGACTTTCCAGAGGCAGAAGTATTTTGCATTTGCAGCACTTTCCATGAGCCTGCAGCACTAGTAATGTAGAAGGGCTGTTTCTCAAAGCCATCTGCTCTCAGCTGCACAGGGTCAAGCTGAGCCAGGTGATAGCTTCTGTATAGAGCAAAGTTATCAACTTGTTGTGCTGAACCATCCACTTCCATGTACTTCAACTTTTCCTTCAGGTGATGGGGTGATCAAAACAGACAGTTATTTGTAGACACAAACCATCTAGGTTGTGCACTTAGCATCTTGAAAAGAGTTCCTTTACATTTCCCAACTACCCTATCTACTCGTTTTTCATCACGTACTTAGATGGTTAGTGAAAGGAACCGTCTGCTTGTTGTGAAGAATAACTAAAGAAATAGGTGTTCGTTCCACCACTATCCAAGATGATTGGGTGTTGCTTCTCTATTGATTTCAACTAGAAAATCTTGCTTCCCATTTTTAAACACAAAATGCAACTAGTTTAATGTGGTTTTGTGATATGTTTTTGGTACAAGATCCCTAATGAGACATCTTAAGAAAAGACAGACATGTTTTTGCCACAGAAGAATCACTGTAAATAAAAGCTTGCCTTCCTCCTAAAGCACATTTATATTCTGACAGCACCAGCTGACATCCAGCAGGTGAGTGGGATCCAAGCACAAAGAATTCAACTGCTCTCTGAACGCTACCTGTCTTTGTATCACAGCTAGTAATTCAAAGAGACTGATGAATAATTTTTAATAATAAGAGGCACTATTTTCCTGAGGAAGATGAGGTTTCTTTACTACAGTAACCAGTAGTTTGCAATAGGACAGATATAGAATCATAGGATCATTAGGGATCACAAGGGACCTCAAAAGATCATATAGTCCAATCTCCTTGCCACAGCAGGAACACCTAGACCAAGTTGCACAGGAACACATCCAGGGAGATCTGGGACATCTCCAGAGACAGAGACTCCACAAAGCCCCTGGGCAGCCTGTTCCAATGCTCTGGTACCATCCCTGGGAAGAAGTTCCTGCTGATATCAATATGGAACCTCCTCTGTTCCTGCTTGCACCTATTGCCCCTTGTCCTATCACTATTCAGATATCTGAATAGAAAATGATTAGAAGACTAGTAGCTGGGGGTGGAGGGGTGTATATATTTAATGGAAATGAAATATGTATTCTGGTCGAAATAACACATCCCTACACACTTACACAGCCTAGCTGAGGCACTAGAATTTGATTAACACAACATTGCTCATTTCCAAGTGCAAAGGCTGCGTGCGAGAAATGCTTAACAACAAAAGCAAGGAAATGCTGAAGCAGTAAGACAGATGGCTAGCATTCACTACTGAAATACCAGAGGAGTTGGGTTGTACTGAGACTAAGATGAAATTTCCGTGCTCTGTAGAGGACAAAGTGTTTGTGTCTCCTCCAGAGCTAAAAAAAGGAAAAGTTAGAAGAGCTCTGAGCAGCAGATTTAGGGATAGAGATTTGCCAGAAGCTTCAATATTTGCTTCTCTTGCCAGTGATGAGCAAGCAGATCGAACGCTTGAATATAGCAGTATCATTCTACACGTAGCTAGAACTAAAAAGGAACAAAAGAATCCTTGAAGATGTCTGTACTAGAAAGTGACGAAGAACACATCAATAAACGATAGGGTGTTGCTGGATTTATGCTGTGGATGGTTGGGGCATTCCATGCCTATTAGCACTACCATCAAGCCGAGATGTAAAAATCACATCAAATGAGGGCAAAGGAGAAGAGGATTTATAGATTCTTCTAAAATAAAGGAGACTGTGAAGGAAGCATTGGGGAAATCAAAATCAACTGATTTGTTTTACTACAAAAAAAATTTTGATGTCATTATGACAAGTGAGTCAGTTTTGGTGGATTTATTTAATCTACTTCATACTGACATTAGAATAATATTAGTTCCTCCCTTCTGCTTGCAGGACTTGCATATTTCATCCCCTTAAAGCCAGCAACACTCTCTTCTCCTAGTGTAATAGCTCACATGGCTCATCAGGTCTCGGCACAGGCTGCCAGAGAAGGACTTGAGTCCCTATCCCTGGAGGTGTTTAATTATCATTGAGATGTGGTGCTGAGAGATCTAGTCTAGTGGTGACCTTGGTACAGTAGGGTTAGTGGTTGGGCTTGATGATCCTAAGGGTCTGTTCTAAGCTGAATGATCCTGTAGCTAAGCTGGAGATTTCAGAATCATAGAATCATTAGGGATTGGAAGGGACCTCAAAAGATCATCCAGTCCAATCCCCCTGCCACTGCAGGATCACCTAGAACAAGTTACACAGGAACATATCCAGGTGGGTCTTGAACATCTCCAGAGAAGGAGACTCCACAATCCCCCTGGGCAGCCTGTTTCAATGCTCCAGTACCCTCCCTGGGAAGAAGTTCCTGCTGATATTGATATGGTATGTCCTATCACCAGATGACCTTAAGAAGAGCCTAGCTCCATCCTCCTGACACCCACCCCTCACATCTTTATAGGCATGAATGAGGTCACCCCTCAGCCTCCTCTTCTCCAAGCTCAAGAGACCCAGCTCCCTCAGACTTTCCTAATCAGGGAGGTGCTCTACTTCCTTCATCATCTTCATTGGTGTACACTGAACACCCTCCAGCAGCTCTGTGTCCTTCCCAAACTGAGGGGCCCAGAACTGGACACAGTACTCCAGATGTGATCTCACTATTTTAGGGATCATCATTCTAACAAGAGGCGTGGTTGTAGACCTCAAATTTGCTAGCAGATAAATTGGACAGAAGAAGAAATAAAGCTCTGAGGTGAGTGTAAGAATAATACCCAGGGATTCTTTTTCAGCACTTTAGTATGAACACTGTTACTCCCATACAGAACTATATGTGATAGCTTTAAATACAGTACTGAATGCAGATGTAACACATTTACCTCCACAGCAGGGTGTGATCAGCTGCAGTGCTACAGGCTGGGGGATGAGGGACTCGAGACTTGCCCAGTAGAACAGGACCTAGGGGTGCTGGCAGACAGCTGGCTTCATAGAAGCCAGCAGACTGCTCAGGTGGCCAAGAAGATCAATAGCATCCTGGCCTGGATCAGGAATAGCATGGTTAGCAGAAGGGAAGTTGTTATGCCCTTGGTCTCAGCCCTTGTGAGGCCTCCTCTCAAGTCCTGGGTTCAGTTCTGGGCCCCTCCTATAGGAAAGGCATGGAGATGCTGGAATGGGTCCAGAATAGAGCTTGCAAGCTCAGGAAGGGTTTAAAGAACCAGTCATGTGAGGAGAGGCTGAGGGAGCTGGGCAGTTTTAGTTTGGAGAAGAGGAGGCTGAGGTGGGACCTCACTGCCCTCTCCAACTCCCTGAAGGGAGGTTGTGGAAGTGTGGCTCTTGGCCTCTTCTCCTTGGGGTCTGCTGACAGAAGCAGAGGGCATGGCCTGCAGTTGAGACAGGGGAGGGTAGATTGGATCTCAGGAAGAAATTCTTTGCAGACAGAGTGGTTGGGCACTGGCAGGGCCTTCTCAGGGAGGCGGTTGAGTCCCCATGCCTGGAGGTGTTAAAGAACCATGTAGCCATGGTGCTTCACACCCTGCTTGTGTGGCAGCATGGAAGGGGTGAGTTTGTGTTTGTCAGTTTGTCAGGGACTGAGGGTTTTTGCTGGGGTAGGGATGGTTGGAATCGGGGATCTGGGAGCTCCTTTTCAATCAGGATTAGTCTGTGATGCTGTGATTCACCTGGCAGGTAACAAAAGGGAAAATCAAAGTGAGCTTGGATTATAGACACTCAGGCTAAAGATTTAAGTAGTTCTCTGATATCCAAACTGATAAGTACATTTACCCACTCTGTCATAAATCTTGAACACGAAGTTGGTTCAGTTACTGCCTCTTTAGAACAACAGGTATTGCCCTCTAATGTCAGTTTTGGTTATTTGACTCGGATTTTCAACCACGATCAGCGAAATACCGTCTGGCACAGGCATAGGAGGAGCACAGCATTGACTTAGAAATTGAGAAGTGGAGACAACGCAAAGCATTTGAGCAGCACTTTATAAGCAGTTGTCTGTTACACTCGCCGTCAGCACAGTTCAGATGTACTCATGAAAAAAGGGAGATTAATGCCTGTATTGAAATATCTATTCTACAAATTACTGCCATTTACTCCCATAAACTTTCCCCAAGGTAAGACAGTCATCATGAAACATGGAATTAAACCTGTCATCCGTAACTGTCCCAGGAGTTTTGCCACCGTTTTATCCATCACTCCATGTCTTGCAGTGCCCGCTCCATCAGCATCGTAATCAGACATCCAGACACACAATCCCAGGCACTGACAATACGGGTGTGCTTTTATAAGCAGTCATTTAGGACTATTCAAATCCTAGCAAAGCTCATAATCAGCATCTTGTCTGGTACTGGCACGCACTCAGCTAGCCGAGGTCAAGTGCTTAATAAATATAACAGAAACCTAATATTTAAGGGAGCTTTAAAGAGGGATGGAACTAGCGACCTAAATCACAGAGCCATGTAGCTAAAGTTCAGTTGTAAATAAAGTTGTGCGAAAGAGACACAATAACTACACACCTAATAAGGTCTTTGTTAGTGTCTAGGTTAACATATTTCTCCTGTAAGATATCGTGTTGTGTTTGTCCACCAGCACATCCTCCTGCCCTCAGGGTCGTTCATCTCCTCAGCAAATACAGTCTCAGCAAGTTCCTTGTTCAGGCTTATGTGTGCCCTGTCTCTGTCCTTTGCTTCTTATTCCTCTTAGGTTACACAAATACCATTATCCCACTGAGAAAACAGCTTACAGCTATCTATCTCTCATGTTAGGCAGTCAACACAAGAAGAAAGATTTTATCTGGGGTGGGCACATGAAACCAGGCACAGAACAGGGCAATAAAGGTGATGATGACTGGGGTGCTCTGATTTTCAGTCAGTCATACAGTAATAACCATTTTTCAGATGCAGGAAAATACCTCAATTGTGATTAGGATAAGAAGATAAATGCACATATTAATTGATCCTGAACTGATAAAAACGTAAAATATATTCATTTCTGGTTAATTGCAGTGTCCTTGCTCTTCATAGATTCAGAGTTGGAAGGGACCACCAAAGCTCATCTAATCCAAGCCCTCTGCAACAAGTAGGGCCATCATTCACCAGATCAGATTGCCCATAGCCCCATCCAGCCTGACCTTGAATGGTTCCAGGGATGGGGCTTCCACCACCTCTCTAAGAAACTTATTTACACCCTTTAGCTTTCAAGTACTCTCAAATCCAACCCATGGGCTAACCACATCTCAAAGGCACATTAACCACTTTGTGATAAAACCCATTTTTAAACCCACTGATTGGTGGCAGAACAGTGGTTTCAGCAGGAAAACTCATTATTTTGACTACTACCAATGCAGTAAGAGAGACATCTTGTGATGAACCTCTATTGTCACCATTAAAAGGCCATTTAGTCAGGGAGGAGACCTGATCAAATTTAAGCAGACAAGTAGGTTGACTGTAGAAAAACAGGAGAAATTCTTCTGTAATGGGTTAGGATTGGTGGACCCAGAAAATTACTCTGTTTCCCAAAAGCATTCCTCTGCTGCCCTATAGGACCAAGAACATGGGCTGATTTAATGGTCACCCATTCACCTGCGCAAGTAACACCCTCCTGGCACAAGTAACCTCCTCCTTGCAAAGACTGGAGAAGAAATGTTGCTGAAGGGCAAGGTCCCCAGGTTGCTCATGTGATTGAGTTATTCTTCTTTTGGGGTGATGGGAAGAGAAAACACAGCAGGGGATTCCTGAGGGTGTTTGCCTTTAACCCTCAAACCAGCACATCTTCCTTAAGGAAGAGTGAGTGACTATCATCTCATGTTCATCATAGCTAGAGATATCCACACAGGCTACTAGAGACTTTCTGAATCATCATGTAAATAAAAAACAGTAACAGCCATACTGATCTAAGTCATGCTAACTAACAGTAAATGAGGGTTGGACATTCATTTAGATAGATGCAGTTGACAGAGCAGGAATTATTTAAACCTTGTCATATTCACTTGGTCAGTAGGCTAGACCAAGTTTATATTAATCAATCACCGTACTGTGTTGACTGGCTCCCAACACTCTTGGTTTTTTCAGTGTCATCGTTCTCCAGGTTCCCATCTTTCCATTACAATCTTCCTTACTTTCTTCAGGATACCCTGGGAAATGTCTGGATTCTGCATGATTAAAGCTAATGGGAGCTCTGCCATCAGCCTCAGTGAACACATGCTCATGCTCTGTGCCAAATTCCATAAACCTTCTAGTAAGCCACACCACCTGTTTTCCTCTTTCTCCCATGCCTCGTTTCTCTTCATTGCACATTTTTCCTCTGCTCTGACACCTATTAATCCATGCACTCTCTCCAATCCATCATATTTATCTTTCTTCACTAGTTTATGTTGTCATAACTCTATGGCTGGAATTAGGAGGACAGTGTGAACTCCCTTATAAAAGCACTGCTTTCTGTGCTGCCAAAATAAAGTCAGCCCATCACGCAACAGAAGTCTAAGGCAGTATGTGCTATCTTCTCAGCATTTTGATTTCATCTTAATTTTCATTCCAATCCTACTTGGAAAATCACCACCCTACACATGTATTTCTAAACTGTTCTTGCACCCAAGTGTTAAATCTCTGCCATTGTTCAGTTCGTTGAATTCCAGCCTCCTTCCTCCTAGCAAATGTAATGAAGGTGCTTTCAAACCCGAAAAGTTTCAATATTTAAACTTTAGCTATTCTTCATTCCTTGTGCTAAAAATCTCCCTGGGTCTTTCAGTTCAAGTCTTCCCAAGCTTAATTAAATGCATGTTTTCTAAAAGCACCTATTGAGGTGAACGGAACAAGTAAAACTATCTTAGGAAAGCACAGAGCTCCAGCTTTAGATTAATAGTGACTAAGCAGAGTGAAAGCAAAAGATGATCACTTATAAGCGATCACTCAGGTCAGTCTCAAATACAGACTAATTATGGGGGGAAGAGGAAAAAAAAACCACCCAGTTTGAGAATAGATGGTTCTTTATTGAAGCAAGACCTCTGTCTAAAACATTCTCATTTGTTAAGACCTTTCATTAGTTGTATGAATGTTGTCCACTACTTCATCTCCAAATTGTGTGACAAGCCAAGCAGCAGGTGAACAACATCCTTTATTCAGCTGCTTCTGCTTGACTTTATTAGAGTGATACACCATTTTGGATTCAAATTAACATCTATCTGAAGAGATGTATTCTACAGCTCCATGTTTACTCTAAAACATTCTTTGAATTTGCTATGTGTAAAAACAAAGTCTGCCATTACCAGAAAATTTATCTTCCTCTACTGGAGATTCTTCTGTGAAACTCAGATTTCTACTGGCAGTTTATATAATGTAACATGTTCCCCCCTCCTATATCTTGCTTGGGAAAAATAAAGAATGAGAAGCCATAGTACAAAGCAAATAGAAAATACTCTTGTTCCAAAACTAAACAGAGTTCAGAGTCCAGAGCAGTGTTGAAGGCTCACTGCTCACTTGCTGACTTTAAGTAGTAAGGACACTGTCCAAGAGAGGCAATGACATCAGCTATTTTACAATAGTACCTTGGGAGCTGATTTTTATCTCTTCATACTTTGTCTCCGAATACAAAATTTAGTAGCCGAATCCAGTCCAACACCAGCACCCACCTACTAGGGTCTCTGGTAAATTAACAGCAATTGATGAGTCAAAGCAGTCACACTGAGATCTTGTTGCATTCACTGTGACCATATTTTATTTTCTTATCAGCTGACAAATGACATCATGTTGTCTTCTTCTGAAGATCAGACCCAAAAGTAGTTCTGAAGCACATAGAATCATAGAAACATTAGAGATCAGAAGGGACCTCAAAAGATCATCCAGTCCAAACCCCCTGCCATAGTATGATCACCTAGACCAAGTCACAGAGGAACACATCCAGGCAGGTCTGGAATATCTTCAGAGAAAGAGACTCCACAACCCCCTGGACAGCCTGTTTCAGTGCTCTGGTACCCTCCCTGGGAAGAAGTTCCTGCTGATATTTCCATGGAACCTCCTCTATTCCAGCTTGCACTCATTGCTCCTTGTCCTAGCACCAGATGACCTTGAGAAGAGACTGGTTCCATCCTCCTGACACCCACTCCTCACATCTTTATAGACATTAGGTCACCCCTCAGCCTCCTCTTCTCCAGGCTCCCTCAGCCTTTCCTCATCAGGGAGGTGTTCTACTTCCTTCATCATCTTCGTTGCCTTTAAGATTGAGTCCAATCATTAAGCCAACAGCACCAAGCTCACCCCTAAACCCTATCCCTAAGCTACAGGTCTCCATGACTTGTAAACACACCCAGGGATGGCAATTCAACAATTCAACCTCCTCCCTGGGCACTCTGTTCCAAGGACCTGATGACCCTTTCTAGGAAGAATTTTTTCCTACTGTCCAACCTAAACATCCCCTGGCACAAGCTGGGCCATTTTCTCTTGTCCTATTGCTTGTGACTTGTAAGAAAAGACCAACTGTCACCTCTCTACAACCTCCTTTCAGGTAGAAAGCGATAAGGTCACCCTTCAGACACCATTTCAGTCACACCTTTAGCTTTCAAACTTTGGTTCAAACAAGGGCCAAAATTTCGGATTAATTTGGCAAATCTGCTTTTTTGAAGGTTTAGATTTATGCCTGCTGTAAGTTCCAGGACATGAAAGCCCCAAGCGTTTCCTTCAGTGCTCTATCTATTTCAACTCAGAAAAACCACTTGCACAAACAAAAAACTAGGTTGGTAGATTCTTTCTGATTTCTGCCGGGTGGATGTTAGAGAAAAGTACTGAAACATCACCCTCAAAACCCAGAGAGGATCATTTTCTCCTGACAGCATAAGCAGACCAGAGACCCAGAAGGAGTACAAGTGCTGTCCCAGCAACCCTTATTAATATATAAGTCCAAGTCGAGGTGGCAGATGACCAAGCATGGATGTTTGTTACCCCCTATTCACTTTATTTCCTCAACTTCTGTTAGCAATACTTCTCAGCTCTCTCAGACACCTGATTCTTTCCAATAGTCACTATTCCTTAAAAGAAATAGTGATATCAGTAAACAGTTTTTGACTACAATATATGATCCAAATAATTGCTTCACAGATTCTAGTTTTAGAATCCTTATATGTGAACCCACATATAAGAACCCACCTATATATGTGAGGACACATCTGTTCCCAGTATTCCAAGTGATTCAGTTTTAGATGTTATTAAACTATTGAGAGAAAGATCTGCTTCAGGCTAAGGTTTATTTTATGTCACCAGGCTGTAACATAGATAAGAAGTATTTTAAGTACTACGTTTCTCTCTATTTTGAGGGTTTTTTCTGTACTGTGATCAACTTCAGCAAAACGGATACCATGTCAACCTCTCAACCTCATTCTCAAACATACATACACAAATACTATAAACCTGCGAGTTTGTGGCAGTGCCATTTACTGCAGAATCAACTGTACTGTACAAAACCCACTTGTACATCAATGGAATCCCTCCTTGCGGGTTGGGTTTGGGCAGGCAGTAAATCACCTGATAATCTAATGAGGGTGGATTGTGTAAACAGCTCCACAAAGAGCAAATGTGCATAGATAGGACAATAAATTGGAATGATGGATTGGACAGGCTCCACAGGGAGATCAAAGACATGAGGCTACAGCAAGATCTTTAATCACCAGAGCTTGCTCTACCATTAACCACTTCCCAATAGTGCTCTCACAGATCTCTGGAGTGGAGATTTTCCCCTACTTTCTGCCTTACTCCATTAAAGGTCAAGAAACAGCCTCCAGCTCGACCAGAAACCAGATGAAGTGTAAACAAGACCTCTCTGATGACGTGTCTGCTTGAGTTAGGCAGCTCTGCATGTCACTACATGAGAGCTTAACTACCAAGGCTTCTCCCCCACCATGAGACTGTTGGCTGCTCAGTCTTTTCTTTTACAAGAAGAGTTATTAGATGAAAGTTTGACTGGTACCAGGGCAACACGAGCTGACACCTCTCACCCCCAAACCTTCCACTCTGTACTATGCTTTGTTTCACAAACCACCACAGCAAGTTTGCCTCAAGGACTCAACACATGGAATGGATATAGGATGCTACCTGTCTCCTATCATGATCTTAGCCTTACTCTGCTTACAGTGTCCTACATTAATTTTGGATTTGTTGTTGCTTTAAGTTTAAGAAGTTCTCCCTCTGCCTTAAAAAGCTTCTCATTCTCCTCCACTACTACCTCATCCCAACTCACCACCTCCATTATCCCCCTTCCCAAATTTATCATAAAATTTATCCTTCCTACATCAATATTCCGTTGCTTAATTAACCCCATATTTTCCTGTTGGAAACTCCTTCAGTTGACAATCTTTATCCTAAACCCGAGCAACCCATCCAAACATCCTTCATTATTTCAATTTCCCCAAGCGTTTACTTCATTCCCCAACAGGAGTTGGCTACTACAGTGATTGCTTCTTAATTCACCAAATAACGACTACAGTCCTTGACTCACAAAATCTTTCGGATTGCAAAAGACCTTGAAGATCATCACATCTGTTCACCCAGCACTGCCAAGTCCACTGCTGAGCACCACAGCTTCACATCCCTTCAATTCCTCCAGGGATGGTGACTCAGGCATTGCTCTGGGCAGCTTGCTCCAATGTTTGACAAACATTTCAGTGAATAAGCTTTTCCAGTTGTCCAGTCTAAACCTACACTGGCACAGCTTTAGGTCATTTCATCATGTCCTATTGCTGATTGTAGAGGAGATGTCAAAACAGTGCTGAAATGCTGTGGAAAACCATCAAGAGCAAGTCAAGAGCATTGCTTTTCCTCCACCAGATGGAAAGGATGACATTCAATTACCTAGACCATTACAAATGTTCAAATTATATCCTTGGATTCTGAACATTTTGGATAATCAAGATGTTTCAGCTACAACACGTGGCTTTTTAGCAAGGGCAGGGGCATGGAGAGGGGCAAAGAATCAAGCTCTTTTCACCTAATTCCTACCACTTTATCAACATTTAAAGCTGGATCATTTGTGTTTATTGCCCCTAATCCTCTATCTTTGCATTTTAGTTCTCTCACTGAAAAAAATGAGAGGAAATGGGGTCAGGTTGTGCCAGAGGAGAGTCAGATCCTAGGATAAATATCAGCAGGAACTTCTTCCCAGGGAGGGTACCTGAGCACTGGGACAGTCTGCCCAGGGGGGTTGTGGAGTCCCCTTCTCTGGGGACGTTCCACACCCACCTGGATGTGTTCCCATGTGACACAGTCTAGATGACCCTGCTGTGGCAGTGGGATTGGTCTAGATCTTTTGAGGTCCCTTCCAATCCCTAATGATTCTATGATTCTTGCCAGAAAGAGTGAGGAGGCCTTGGAACAGGGTGCCCAGGAAGGAGAAGGCAGCACCATCCCTGGAGGGATTCAAAAAATGGGAAGACATGGTGTTTCAGGAGACAGTCTAGTGGTTGGGGGTTGTAGGGTATATGGTTAACCTTGATGATCTTGAAGCTCATCTCCAACCTTGATGAGTCTATGGTTTAACCACCATGCTGACCGTGCCTCTTCAGAAAAAGGCCTTAGTTCTATATGCAGCACAAATGCACCCTTTCTCCTAGGAGAGTTCAGCGTGCAACAGAGATATGATGTACTTTAGATACCTGTTTAAGGAATCAATACAATAACTATACCAATATATTGATCAATGTACTATTACACTAAAAAAAAAAATTATAATCCTATTTATAATGTTGATACTAAAATAAAGACACTACCTAAACAGAAAACACCACACATTACTTCAATTAGTTGCTACAGCCTTGCTGTACGTCAAGCTTCCCGCAAAGCACGTAAAGAGAAGATTCACATCAGATTTGTTGTGTTTCACATCACAACCTGTAAACAGCAACAAAATGAAAACAAAATATTCTGGTTGAAAAAGGCAAAGCAGTAACAGAAGCACAGAAACATTGAGGCTGGCAAAGACATCTAAGCTCATTCAGCCCAACCAAAGACCTGACATCACCCCAATCGGCCAGACCAGAGCACTAAGGACAGCCAGGCTGTCCTTCTACACCTCCAGACACAGAGACTCCACCACTGCCCTGGGCAGCCCAGCCCAGGCTCTGCACACCTTTTCTGTGAGGAAGGACTCCCCAACATCCAACCTAACCCTCCCCTCCCCAACAGCTTCAGGTTGTCATCCTGTCAATAGTTGCCCCTTGAGAAAGGCTTGGCCCCTCACCTGACTGCAACCTCCTTTCAGGGAGTGGTAGAGAGGGTGGTGATCTCCCCTGAATCTCCTCCAGGCTAAAGACCCCCAGTTCCCTCAGCCTCTCCTCACCAGATTTTCCTTCCAATCCCTTCCCCACCCTTGTTGCTCTCCTCTGGATCTGGTCCATCACCTCAATCTCTTTCTGGAAGTGAAGGGCCCACAGCTGACCTCAGGACTTGAGGGGAGCCCTCCCTAGAGTCCAGTACAGGAGGACAATTATGTCCCTAATCCTACCGGCCACACTAGTGCTGATCCAAGCCAGGATGTGCTTGGCCTTTGGTGCCACCTGGGTGCCCTGCTGGCTCCTGTTCAGCCAGTTGTCACCAAGTACTGCCAGGTTGCTCTCCAGCCATTCATCCCCAAGGCTGTAGCTGCAGGAGGTTCTTGTGGCCTAAGTGTAGGACCCTGTCCTTGGCCCTGTTTAACCTCATCCTGTTGGCCTCTGCCCATCGATCCAGCCTGTCCAGATCTCTCTGCAGCACCTTCCTTCCCTCCAGCAGATTAACTCTCCCCACCACCTTAGCGTCATCTGCAGATTTACTACGGGGAGATTTTATTCCTTCATCCAGGTCTGTAACTGCCACAGAGACAGAGCTGACAGTCTACTGCATAGCAGTCATTTTGACTTATTCCATGCTTCTTAATTTTGAGGTATATTGTGCAATTGGTGATCAGAGGGAGACTCATGCAAGTTTTTATCTCAGTCAGTCATTCTGGAATCAAAACAGTTTACCTGCTCATTTTAACTTCTATTTTCCTCTGGCTTAAGGAAAGCTCTCTGCTAGTAAGAGCTGTGAAAATTATTGCTATGGAAGACTTATGTCCTGAGGCTAAACCGATTACACTGACCTTTTTGTCCTTATCTAATACACTTTCTTTATACATCCTAATGAAATTGCATATGGAATGGCTCCTGCTTTTTCCTCCCCCAACACCTGGCACATTCAGTTCCTTACAGAGTATGAGTGTTCTGATATGTAACAGTCTGACGACAGAAGACTAGAGCACCCAAATTCTAGAGAAGCAGTAGCTCTGCACAGGTTGCCTCATTTCCCCACACTCCAGCTCGCTCCCCTCACATGTAAGAGCAATTTACTTGCTTAAAACTATACTGTATAATAGACTACTCTTTTTCTTTATATGAAGGTGTGAAGGCATCTCTCACCCAAGGTTGCTGACCTTATACCTCAAAGGAATCTCTCACTCAGAAACCAAAAGGACCAATGTCTCAGCATCAAATCAAGATGTAAATCAAACAGCAGACAGTAACATGCATTTTCTACCCAGCTGTTCTTGAAATACAGGGATGTTTAATATCGATTTAATAGGCTTTAAAAATCTATTGGTTGAATTTGCTGACAATGAGACATAATAAAACATCTTGAGAAGCATGGTGCTAGGAACAAAGAAATTGCTACCGCAACACCTTCAGCAACCCAAGATCCCAAATGATTTAATGGAGAATTTCCAACCGACTCTTCCCTCAGGCCATAAGACCCAGTTAGGGATGGCATTTCCCATAATCTAATGACTTCATACAGTTCTGGCTTTTGCTTTCTGTTTCATTTTAAAAGAAAACCCTGAGGCAAGTAGTACTGGGGTGCAATGTGAATCCATGCTGGTTTGCAATGGAGGGCTGTGTTTAAAGATAACTCTACTCTTGGCCTCAATTGCAGGAGCAGCTCCTTGCTAGCAAAAAAAAATAAAAGATAAGAAAGGAAGAATGGAGCACATCATTAGAAGACAAGAAAAGGATGAGGTACTAGTCAGGATAAATACGTGACAGCAATTCATCATCAGAGTGTAGTGCTCAGCATTCCTATAGTTTTACTGGGAGTGCCTATGCTCAGATACTCTGTTGAGAAAATCTAGGCAAGCACCTAAAATCTAGGGAAGCCGCTAAAAATCTATCATTACATAATAAATATATATCTTATGACAGGGTGAAAACACAGGTGAAGGAAAAGTAATGCCAAAGCAAATCTTCACAGAAGAAAACTACTAAACATTTCCGTTCATGCCCTGCAAGCTAACATATATATTCCCCTTCTCTGAATACACTACACAGAAGCAAGGCAGGAGGAAGGAAAAGGTAGCTATAATAAGCAGATGGGTGGACAGGACGGAAATAATAAACAGAGAGAAAGAAAGAGACTGCTCTACTGGGGGGAAACACTACAATAATTAATTGGGAAATAGAATCATAGTGAAGACCAGGCTTATGAGGGAGAGTCCATTCCTTCTCCACATCTCTGCAGCAGCCTGAGCAACCAAGACATCACAAAGGATAGTCTACTAGCAATTCCACTTGTAATTTTTCGTGAGAAACAAACTCATGCAAACCTTGAGATAGAGAATGAAGACCTGAGAAACAAAGTTGAGCAGCTGTATGGGATGTGGAAAAGCATTTGAGAGGTTGGATACTTGAAGAACATGTGGGATTACAGATTGTGGCTTGGGTTACCACCTCTCTTCATACCTAGACACCATAAACACTGAATTCTTCCACCACCTAGAAGATCCCACTAATCCTTCATTGACTCTTCCAAATAAAATCATGTCATAACTAATGAGCATTTCACTAATAAGCTGCAAAAGGGATCAACTGAATCTAAACTTAAGAGTTCCATGAGGTATAATTGCAATATTCACTGGCTTAGAACTCAAAAGCTACAAGACAGCAGCTCCCTGTTTGAATCTTGACGGCAGCAGCAAGACAGGAGAATTCCTCAGGACTTATGCTATGGATGCAGGACAGCAGATCTCCCTTACATTTTATTTCAATAAATAAATGAAACAAATAGAAGAATAGAGGATCCAGTTTATCAGTGTATTGAACAGCCTTACTGAGCATACATTACTTTGAACATTAAGAGAGGGTATTACCTGAATATATGAAGAAGTACAGTACAGTGTGCGCTGAATCAGTCATAACTGGGAACTGGCGAGTTCTCTCCTCAAGTACCCAGTTCCGTGTTTTCCATTCCATTGTAATATTTCCTCACAGGAAAGCAGTTAAGGTAAAGCTATTGCTTTGGAAGAGCCTGTAGCACCCACCCATGAAGCACTTTGGGTTGAATTTTGCAATAGCCTCTTTATGCAGGTATTACATTGCCATCTAGTGCACACAGACCATAGTGTAAACCCCACGGAACTATTAACCACAGAAAACAGTCCCCTTAACTAGCTCAATGCCTTTTATGTCACAGAAAGATTCCTTCAGGGTACTCAGCCCCACAAAACATACTGAGAAATGCAATGCCATGGAAGCAGATGGTCTGAGGAATACCAACCCGTTTCATTTAGCAGGTACATCCACTCAGAGTTTTAAGAATTTCAAGCATCCTCATGCAGCAAAGAGTGTTTCGGTTTCAATGGTCAATCACTTGAGGGAACTCGAGCACTCAATCCTGAATCACAACACAACAATCCCACTCTGGAGTGACTCTGGATTCAGACAAGACAAACATATTCCACCCTCAAGTACTACCCTTCCCTGCACTACTTGCTAAGAAGAGTGAACAATGGTAGAGGCAGAGCCCCAGTAAAGAACAGGAGGTATCCAGGTGCTTATAGAAGCAGAACTTCATTGTGTTGGCAACTTGCAGTACCAAGTGTCCCCCAATTCATTTCAACTCCTCATTCCAGTTTAAGAGCTTGAACTTTCAAACCAAGACTCCTGAAGAAAACCTTTTATCAAAGTTTATGGTAAAATGCTTTCCTCTATACTTTTTATGATTTTTTTTCCAAAACAGATGCAGAGCAGAAAAGTTTAGTCATTGTAAAGGCGACAAAGGAACAAACCAATGTGCTAGCACTGCTTTCAAGAGGCCATGACCTCCAGGTCTGGAGGAAACCACTGTAGCACTGAGCACTCCCCCCTTCCCACCCAGTGATTCCCCACAGTGAATACTGAGTGAAACAAAAAAATAGCTTCATGCTCACCCCACCTGCCAGTTCACCTGGTAGAAAAGCAGGAACACCACTGGAAGGCAGAAAAAGAGATGAATCCTTCTCTAGTCAGAAAAGGAACACTTGTCGTTTTGAAAATCCAGCAGTTATGGAGCTGAAGAAACACATTTAAGCTTCATCATCACTTAGAAACCCTGTGTTTCACAAGAACTGCCTACAGCTGTTCTTCTCAGTGCCTCACCACATTAGCAGGATATCCAGGGCTTAACTTTTTTCTTCTTTTTGCTAGCTCTGGGGGCTTGAGTTACAGGTTCTCCTTGTTAACACATTTGCTTACTTTATTGGTCTTATGCTACAGGGTGTAATAACAACGAAATTATTGGGTTGATGGTTGGACTAGAGGTTCTTATAGGTCTCTTCCAACCTTCATGATTCTGTGATAGTCTATAGCCTTCTATTCAACCACTCCATCACACACTTGCACTTGTTATTACTTAAATTAACATTTAAAATGCCTTTATTTGTAATTGACCTGCATATTTTACTCACATTGTGCTTCAGGATGCAGCCCACAAGCAGCAGAGCTAAGGGAAGAGACTAGCTAGGACCCTAATGAATTTCAGTATAAAGGAGCCAAATGAATAAACCCCAACTTTTTAAGCTACCAAATGTCATTGTAAGTGAAACCCTACACCGCCTTTGTTAGCAGATCAGGGAGCCCAGTGCTTTCCAGCAAGGATGGAGGTGAAGGACTATTAGGGGGGATAACTTCTCTCATTAGTGCAGCTGTTGGGAGCTTTGCTAAAAGAAAAGGCATCAAGTGTAGAGTTTCAGGGTGATTATAATTATTTTCTAAGGATGTTGAACACTAATTCAGTAAGATACTGTCATCTGAACTTATCACCAACCCTAAGTAATCCCAGTTTCTTTAACAGGACAGCAATTCAGGGACAAAAGTGAATCCAGCATTAAGTATTTAGCTGAATTAAGACTTTAAAGTAATAATCTACTGCATTGGGTTCAGCTGGGATGGAGCTGATCCTCCCCATGACATCTCTCTCACTGCAGTGTGTGTGCTAGTAGCTAGAGGGCTGTTGATAATACCCCAGTGTTTTAGCTACTGTTGATCAGAGCTCATGCAGCACCAAGGCAGTGGTTTTTTTCCTTTCCTAACGTTCTCTCCAACATTAGGTTGAGGGATAGGCTGGGCCAGTTAACCTAGTCTAAGCAAAGGGCTATTCCAGACCGTATGGCATCAGCCTAGACACAAAGCAAGGGGAAAGGAAGAAGCTGGTCCTTAAGAATTATCATCAAAAGAAACAAAGACAGTCAGTTGAGGGAGGGTATTCTCTCCCTCTACTCTGAACTGTTGAGACCCCACCCGGAGTCCTGTGTCCAGTTCAGGAGCCCCCAAGATAACAAGGATAAAGAGCACCTGGAACAAGTCCAAGGGAGAGCAATTCAAATAATTACACAGAATTATTCAACTTGGAAAAGACCTCTTGGATCATCGACTCCACAATTAGCCCTACTCTACAAGTTCACCCCTAAACTCTATCCCTTAACACCACAGCTAAGGGACTCTTGAACACAGCCAGGAATGGGGACTCATCCTTGGGCAGCCTATTCCAATGTTTGATTATTCTCTCCATCAAGAACATTTTCCTGATGTCCAGTCTAACTGTCCCCTGTTGCAGCTTGAAGCCCTTCTCTCTGGTTCTGTCACTAATGACTTGTGAGAAGAGACCAGCACCAACCTCTCTGCACTGTCCTTTCAGGTAGTTGTAGAGAGTGATGAGGTCTCCCCTTAGCCTCCTCAGAGGGCTGAAGCACCTCCCCTGTGAGGACAGACTGAGCAAGTTGGGGTTGTCCAGCCTGGAGAAGAGGAGGCTTCCAGGTGACCTTTGAGCAGCTTCCCAATCTTTGAAAGAGGATACAAGAAAACTGGGGGAGGGCTTTTGACACAGGTGGTAGTGAGAGGACAAGGGGAGAGGGTCCCAGCCTTGAAGAGGGGAGATTGAGGTTGGCCATGAGGAACCAATTCTTTGCTGTGAAGGAGCTGAGATGCTGGAACAGGTTGCCCAAGGCAGTGGTGGATGCTCCATCCCTGGCAGTGTTGAAGGCCAGGTTGGCTGGGGCCCTGAGTATCCTGCTCCAGTGACCGTGTCCCTTTCTGTGCAGGGGGGTTGGAACTAGATGATCTCTTCCAAGCCTGGTCGTTCTATCATTCTCTGATTGTGCTGCTTTCTAGAAGGGCAGCTGAACACTTTCTACTGATGGAAAGTAGAGAATAATCTTTATTATTTGCCTTTGCATGTGGTTTTTGCTTTTCTGCTTTATTAAGTGTTATTTATTAACCCTTACTGTGTTTACCTGCTACCCTCTCATTATATTTTGTAATGCCCTATCCATCCAAGAAGGGGGATTGATAGAGCAGCATTGATGGGCACCTGCACACAGCTAGAGCCAAACAACCACATCTACCAATACAGAACTAGTGGGAGAGTTGAATACACAGTTTTTATCTCTTCTGGTGGACCATCTCCCTCTTCCTATCACTCTGTGATTCTGTGAAATAGTTATTTCTCTGAGGAATCAGTAGATACTCAAATAAAAATCCTCTCTTTTTCTTATGTTGTTAGGGTTTTTTTTAATTGTTCCTTTGTTCTGCTGTGACTGCAATGCACTCAGAAATGTAAACTGGGGTAAAATAAACTCCCATCTTCTACTTCTCCAAAGAATGTTTTGCCTTTAGAAAATGACAAATCAAAATAGTGGAAAGGAAGAAATCAAATTGTGCAAACATTTCCTGTTACAGCTACTTTTTTTCCCCTAAACTCTTCAATATTTGGAAAAGCTAAAACAACAACAACAAAAAAATCACTGTGGAAAACTTGGATTCTGAGTATGTGGAAAATCCAAGCATCAAAAGAAGAATAGCTCCCTGATGTGGAAAGGCTGAGGGAGCTAGGTCTCTTGAGCTTGGAGAAGAGGAGGCTGAGGGGTGACCTCATTCATGCCTATAAATATGTGAGGGGTGGGTGTCAGGAGGATGGAGCCAGGCTCTTCTCAAGGTACTCTGGTGACAGGACAAGGGGTAATGGGTGCAAGCTGAAACAGAGGTGGTGCCATAGAAATATCAGAGGGTAACAGAACATTGGAACAGGCTGCCCAGGGTGGGTTGCAGAGTCTTCTTCTCTGGAGATGTTCCAGACCTGCCTGGATGTGTTCCTGTGCAACTTGGTCTAGGTGATCCTGCTGTGGCAGGGGGATTGGACTGGATGATCTTTTGAGGTCCCTTCCAATCCCAAATGATGCTATGAATTTTTTGTTGACCTACAGTAGAAAAATATGCAGTGATGTGTGCGACGGCCATTGCTTGTAATGTCTCTGAGGCATCCCCACAAACACCATGAAATCATTGGGGCTGGAACAGACCCTTGGGATCACCCAGACCAACCACTAACCCTACTCTACCAAGGTCACCTCTAGACCAGATCACTAAGCACCACATATAAACCATCTGCAAACAACTCTAGGGATGGAGACTCAACCCCCTCCCTGGGCAGCCGGTGCCAAGACCTGACTGCTCTTTCAGTAAAAGCTTTTTCCTAGTATTCAGCATTCAAGTTCTCAGCTTTGTAGTCAAGAAAGGGTGTCACTGGGTGTGCTCCTGGTTGTTTGTGCTTTTAGCTGCTTGTCTATAGTTAATGCAGCATATCCTGATATTTTCTCTCATTACCAAGCATGGGCTTGATTTTAAGATTAAGACTATCTTGGCCCTAAACCAAGGCTAACAAACAATAAGGCAGCAGCTCCAACTATTTGGATGAAGTTTTTCAAGCATCGTGGGGACCAGAGTAGGTCAACCAAAGCCATTTCATGGGTCATCTTATCTTGTAAAAATAAACCCTGGAAGGCAAAATGAGAAATACAATGTGAAAAAAACAAAAAAACCATGAGAGAGTTCTGAGGTCTGAGTCACCTACAGCTGGCTGTACTATGCTAAGAAAAGTATGAGGCCTTGTGCCCCCAAAAAGTTTAGTGAGAGTAAACGTTGTTAGAGTCCCAGAATCACAGAATGTGAGGCGTTGGAAGGGACCTCTAGAGATGACCTAGTCCAATCCCCCTGCCAGAGTGGGATCCCCTAGGACAGGTCACACAGGAACAACCAGGCTAAGGTTGTCTGGAGTCTCCAGAATAGGAGACTCCACAACCACTCTGGACAGCCTGTTCCAGGGCTCCACCATGAGAAATCTCTCCTTGTGTTGAGGTGGAACATTCCATGTTCAAGTTTCTCCTTGTTAATTTATTTCCTGACAAATACAGAGGTCTGAGATAAGCCCTATAGTTGCAGTTTCATGAAAAACTAAGTGAAGACAACACTTGAAGCATAGAAATTCAGAGGAGGTGAAATATCTGTCTATACTCAAAAGCCCTGAGGTGGATACAGCTGCATAGAGATATATCTGTAGAGCTGTAGATATGTATCTATTCATCATCTTTGCACAATTCCCATCTATGTACCCATTTGTCTAAAAGAAGGTGTGTGTTGTCATGAAGTAGTTTGACTTACTATAAGAGTTGTAATGGTATGAGAGTAAAAGGAAGATCTGCACTGCTGTTTATGACACTTTTCAACCCCATTTTCAAGAAGTATTCCTGAGCGAAGACCTGGCAGGACATGAAGTATAAAGACTACCCATTGCCTTCAAGTATTTCCATCCAAAGGTACAGAATAACCTGGGTTGTTCATTGTTCTCTGACTCTTTGACCTTATATTACCACCAGGAAGTTAGTTTCTCCTTTTAGATAATGAATTTGGTCGTATTGCAGTTTCTTTCACATTTCCTGACCTGGAACTCAACATCTTCTGCAGAGCATTGGCCACAACAGGATTTTATGGGGAAAGGCTGAAGGAGCTTGGTCTCTCAAGCTTGGAGAAGAGGAGGCTGGGGGGATGACCTCATTCACGTCTATAAGTATGTGAGGGGTGGGTGTCAGGAGGATGGAGCCAGGCTCTTCTCAAGGTCATCTGGTGCTAGGACAGGGGGCACTGCGTGCCATCTGGAACAGAGGAGGTTCCATATCAGTATCAGCAGGAACATCTTCCCAGGGAGGGTACTGGAGCATTGGAACAGGCTGCCCGGGGGGGCTGTGGAGTCTCCTTCTCTGGAGACATTTCAGACCCACCTGGATGTGTGCCTTGGTCTAGGTGACTTGGTACGACTTGGTCTAGGTGATCCTGCTGTGGCAGAGGGATTGGACTGGACGATCTTTTGAGGTTCCTATCAATTCCTAATGATCCTGGGGATGACGGAATAAAAAAGAGGTTGCATAGAAGGAACAATGAAAACTGCTGAGGAAGGGGACTAAACATGTACTGCTTCGAATACTATACATCCCCATGGAAGTAGAAGGGTTTGAGAGGAATTGAGACATGCCATACAGATCATTTCCTTGGATATTAGAAGAGCTGAAGCTGCTGAGATTATAAATATCATGCACATGAGCCAGTCTTTCATTAGTGAATTCTAGCAATATTCAAATTCTAGTAAATTCTAAGAAATATCAGAGAAAACTGAGAAACCTGTAAAAATGTAGGAGGAGAGAAAGCCCCTTGGAGAATTTGCATAGAATCATTATGGCTGCGAAGGACCTCCAGGATCACAAAGTCCAGTCCTCATCCCAGCGTCTCCCTAATCCCTAGATCATGGCCTCAAGTGCTCTAACTACCCTTTCTTAAACCCTTCCAGGGATAGGGACTCCACCACCTCCCTGGGCAGCCTGTGCCATTGCCCAACCACTCTCTCAGCAAAGAACTTCTTCCTCGGATCCAATGTAATCCCCTCCTGATGCAACTTGAGGTCATTTGCCCTCATCCTACCATTAGTCATTTGGGATCAATCAATCTTAAAATCAAACACATTCCTACAAGAGTTCTACAGGTTCTGTTCTATTTAAAAGTTCAGTTCAGAATCAAAACTAAACATATGTCCCTTAGCTGGATCCAGAGCACAGACAGCAAGGCAACCAACCTACAAGTAAACTGGGAAACCAATACCCTGATATTTTTAATGGCATCCAAATTCTACCCAAGGCTGAATTCTCAGACTCCCATAATTAATGAAGCCGAAGCTCAAAGTGATTGTTTAACACCTCGGAAAACAATTGAAGTAGATGAGTCAATCAACTGCAAGGGCTCACCCATGAGGCATGAAGGATTGGCTCAGTCAAGGAACACAAACAGCTGTTAGAGAGTCTTTCAAAAGAACAACAGGCTTAGTTGAATACATTCCCCTAGTGAAAGCTCTGCTGCACAGCCTACACCACGAACTATTGCAAAGGTGACTTGGTCTCACCAAGAAAATACTGAACATCAGCTCTGCTTGGGAATTTGCCTGGTTTCAGCTGCCAGAGATTTCATAGATTCATAGAATCCTTAGGGATCGGAAGGGACCTCTAAAGATCACCTAGTCCAATCCCCCTGTCAGAGCAGGATCACCCAGACCAAGTCGCACATGAACACATCCAGGCAGGTTTGAACATCTTCAGAGAAGGAGACTCCACAATCCCCCCCGGGCAGCCTGTTCCAATGCTCCAGTACCCTCCCTGGGAAGATGTTCCTGCTGATACTGATATGGAACCTCCTCTGTTCCAGATGGCACGCAGTGCCCCCTGTCCTAGCACCAGATGACCTTGAGAAGAGCCTGGCTCCATCCTCCTGACACCCACCCCTCACATACTTATAGACGTGAATGAGGTCATCCCCCCAGCCTCCTCTTCTCCAAGCTCAAGAGACCCAGCTCCCTTAGCCTTTCCTCATCATGGAGCTGTTCTACTTCCTTCATTGCTCTATGCTGGACACCCCCCAGCAGCTCTGTGTCTCCTGAAACTGAGGGGCCCAGAACTGGACACAGTACTCCACAAGCGGCCTCATTAGTGCAGAGTAGAGGNATGTGGCTACAGTAATCAAAACTATGAAATACGTAAAAAAGCTGCAAAATAGAAGTTTCATACCAGGAAAATCACAAAATTCTGTTCTGAAATTCGTAAAACTTAAAGAACCACTCAGCATCAGAACAACATTTTTCCAAATCATAGAATCCTTAGGGATCAGTAGGGACCTCAAAAGATCATCCAGTCCAATCCCTCTGCCACAGCAGGATCACCTAGACCAAGTCACACAGGAACACATCCAGGCGGGTCTGGAACTTTTCCAGAGAAGGAGACTCCACAACACCCCTGGGCAGCCTGCTCCAAATGCTATGTTTCTATAACCTCCTAATATTATTTTTTCAACCTGGAATCATCAAAGGTGCCTACAGCATCATCATTTTATCCCACTGAATTGGTTGGCTACACAACTATTCCAGCAATCTTTGAAATTTGTAACGATGCTTTTTTTTTATTTCTAATGTTTTTAATTTTTCTCTTAAATTGAAAATGAGGTTTCTGAGAGAAATTGATTTTGAAACAGTCTGTGAACACATCTTCACGTTTGATTGCTGTGTTGAAGCAGAAGTCCACTGGATAATAATGTCCTTCAGTGACATTTTTTCATAGATTGAGAGCATGATTCAGCTTGGAAGGGACCTTCAAGATCATCCAGTTCCAACTCCCCTGCCATGAGCAGGGACATCCCCCACTAGACCAGGGTGCTCAAGGCCCCAACCAGTCTGGCCTTGAACACTTCCAGGGAGCTGGGGGGCAGCCACAACCTCCCTGGGCAACCTGGTCCAGGGTCTCAGCACCCTCATCATGAAGAACATCCTGCTGACTTCTAGTCTAAACCTCCCCTCTTCCAGCTGGAAACCATTCTCTCTGCTCCTACCACTCCAAGCCCTTGGAAACAGCCCTTCCCCAGCTTTCCTGTAGCCCCCTTCAGGTACTAGAAGGCTACTCTAAGATCTCCCCGGTATCACCTCTTCTCCATAGTGAACAGCCCCAGCTCTCTCAGCCTATCCCCATAGGAGAGGTGCTCCAGCCCTCCACTCATCCTCATAGCCCTCTTCTGGACACCTTCCAACAGCTCAATCTCCTTCCTGTCTTTAAGTGCATTTTATATATAAATTCACTTTTTTAAGAAAAGATTTGTTTTCCAGGCACCTATTTATCTCAGAATTCTGAGCAAAATTTGCCAGCAATGTATGTCAACTCGGACCAAATAGCACCATTTAATTTTAATTTATCTTGGCATCCTGCAATGCCATCCAGTACTCTAGTGAAGAAATATTGAATTATTTAACTCAGAATTTCCTCCAAATTCTGTTTCTTCTTAGTGGAAATCCCCCACAAGCTGTGTTTAACCTTTGAGACGTTACAAGAATGATCAGAAGACTTTCCAGATGTTTAATGTCTTGCACATTACCACGTACGTTAATGGGAATCCAATGAGGAGGCCTGTCAGATGTATGTGGAAATCATAGAACCATAGAGCCATAGAATCATTAGGGATCAAAGAGACCTTGAACAACCATCCTATCCAATCCCCCTGCCACAGCAGAATCACCTAGACCAGGTCCAGGCGGGTTTCAAATATCTCCAGAGAAGGAGACTCCACAAACCCCCGCAGGCAGCCCCCTCCAGTGCCCTATCACCTCACCCTCATAACCAGAAGTTATAGAATCACAGAAT
>VZRI01004727.1:0-37500 GCA_013397515.1 Upupa epops
GGTCCCTTCCAATCCCTTATAATCCTATGATCCAGTTTGGACTGGAATCTGGTGGCACTCTGCATCTCTTAAGCATTAGCAGCACATCCAGGACACAGTAAAAGTGCCTCTGTGGACCAGCAATACCATCCCTACCATTTCTGCTTGTTGATACCTGTCCTCATCCTTAGTAGAAGCCAAGGGTCTGGGACCACTGTTTCAGAAACCTCAGGAGAACCAGGACAACTGGTTCTTCTCTAGCAAGGCAGATTCTTAGTATGGTAAGATCCCTGCTATTGGGGCAACCACATAGCTTGGGGATATTCTTACTGAGGCATTAAGCAGTCACACACTGTGCCACTTCCACCACCAGACAGCCCTCAGTCCTGTGGGCAGAGAGCAGGAAAACTCATGATGGCCATTCCACAGCACCTCTGTCATCAGCCACAGCACACAGAGGAGTCTACCAGGGAAAATGCAACCTGTGGAGTCCAAGAGATTCATCAAAGTTTTTTTAAGCCTAGGTACAATAAAATTCCATTTACCAGGAAAAACAGAAGCCTGTAACAGTCCTAGCTGCTCAGCCTCAGCCTCATGCACTCATTCTTGGATGTTAAATCAAAATAAGCAACTTTAGGACACTTCTGCAGCTCCACTCCACAACAGAGATACACATCTAACAAAAACCCATGCTCTCATGTTCACTAAAAAGAAAGCGAATCTAATGCTCTCTGATATCTGGAGCAGAGGGAATCCAATGCATGTACCTGAGTAGTAGGAATGGTGCTGAAGCTGGCAGATGTGCCTGACATCATCTGGCCTTCAGGAAATCACTTTTGCTGTGACACAGACTCCTTGAGACCTCTCAGTACTTATAGACTCCTCAGTACTGAGATGATCAGCCTCATGCCAGCCTTAAAGCCCAGGCTCCACCAGTCCTTGGACACGTAATATATTCCCTGGCTTCCCCTGGACCTAGGGAAAGCCACATAGACCCTCAGTTCATCCATGACTTACCATCCCCATATCTATCCATGTGTCAGGAAAACAGATCGACCTTAGAAACAAGAACAACACACAACAGATCAGTTACCTCAGGTGTTTGGGTTTGTTTTTTTTAAAACCAAGCAAAAGTCTAGCCCTGGCAGGTGTGAAGCCTTCTGCAGCATCAAGTCACTGGCAGTGCTCCCCACTATGGGCTTCACTGTCCACTGCACAGTATAGAGAATCTTAGAGTGCTTGGGATTAGAAGGGGTCTTCAAAGGTCATCTAGTCCAACCCCCTCTTGCAATAAGCAGGGACATCTTCAACTAGACCAGCCTGCCCTGATGAAAAGGACTTGAAAAGAAAAGAACACAAGTTATTTTTCAGAATTAAATCTCTGCAATTGATCCAAACGCCATAGAGCATCCAAATCAAGCTTTTCAGCTGTTCCCATAAACTTCACATGAGACTCTGCTACAACATTAAATTCAAAATTAGCAGCATTTAGAACACTCAAAAAAGTCTTACATTGATTTTTTTTTAACAGATAGTGCTTTGGTTATTTAAACAAACAAAACTTCAATACACTCAATCTACCTGGCAACTGGAAGCTGGTGCACTGCACTGCATCTAGTTTATTGCTTGAAACATCTTGTCTTGAGCACAGTGCAGGACAGTTTTGTTTTTGGGCTGATTGCCAAGGATCTTCATATCTTGGACACAAGCAGATTGAGATGTTTTAGAGACCAGCTTACCTTCCCCAAGCTTGGAGTGGGGTGGTACTCGTTTTTCCCATCCTTGATTCACTGAGCACCTGATGGAAGGCTCATTTCTTCCTGTAGTGATTGGCTAACTAATGCTTTTATTGATAGAGCATGAAGTCAGAGGAAAGTTATAATAGGTGTACTGCAAAACAGAAAGACAATGAATCCCCACCAACAGAACTGGAAAATGGGTGAGGTGTCATCTTTCAAAGCCATCAAGCCACCCTCTAAAAGATGTGGGTAATGAACACAGGTTGTTCTCAGATACTTTCACCTGATAATAACAAAGTTCTTACAGTACTTCTATTAACAGATAGCTATCGGTACATCAAATAAAGGTGTGAAACCACATCAGATTTGACTATTAATACATGACTAACTAGCAGCCACACCAGCATAGACTAAAAGTATGTCACCTGTTTGCTTTTCAGATGTAGTAATCTTTTATATGAATCTTGTATAAAATCTATTGGGAGATCTTTAACAAACAGGACCGAGTCCTGTTGAATTCCCTAGACATATACTAGGACCACAGAGCAGTGCAGCTGTTAATAAGGGTATTCATCATGAGGCAGCCTATTTTTGGCATTGTATATGACAGTCTCAGTAACTTACAATTGTCCCTTGAATTTGAACTTATCATTTAATTACCCTGTGGAAGACAATTTTCCCATAGTTAGTTAACCACACAGTGGTGCCCCAGCTAATCCAAGAGTGATTAGATCAGTCTAAGGGTATACAACATATCTTTCAACTCCTGGAAACCCCCATGGAGTAGTCTCTGTTGGTTTTGGGGTCTTTGTTCAATTTAAACATACGCTGACAAAGGCCCCAAGATTTAAGGGCTTTCCAAGTTGCTTGAAGAAAGACAAATTTCAATTTCTCATAGAATCCCCAATGTTCTGCCAAATGGCCATGCAGAAAACCTCAGGAAAAGTGTCAATAAAACCTTGCAAAGTAAAACAAATTCCATTATTGGCAAATATTTTATCTATTCATCAACACTGGATCTCAATAAAACAACAGGTGCCACTGGATAATTTACTCACACTTAGTATGTATTAAGAACACACATTTTGCAAAGGATGTGAGGTGCAAAAGACTGGCATAGAAAGCACATGATTATGGCAAAGCATTAAGTAATTGTTTGAAATCTTGTATTAACCCCCCAGGACTCAGTATTGGGGCCACTCCTGTTTAACATCTTTGATGATTTGAAGGAGCGTTTAAGTGCACCCTCAGTAAGTTTGCAGATGACACCAAGTTGGGTGGGTGTCTGGGTATGTTTGAGAGTAGAGAAGTCCTCCAGAGAGATCTGCACAGGCTGGATCAATGGGTCAAGGCCCTCTGTATGAGCTTCAACAAGCCAAGTGCTGAGTCATGCACTTGGGTCACAACAGCCTTACAGGAGAGTGTCTGGTACACCCAATGGAAAGAGACCTAGAGGTATTAACTGATGATTGGCAGTGTGCTCAGATGGCCAAGAAGACCAGCATCCTGGCTTTCAATAGAAAGCCTGGCCAGCAGAAGTAGGGAAGGAATTGTTCCCCTGTACTGGACACTAGTGAGGTCACACCTCAAGTATTGGGGTCAGTTTTGGGTACCTCAGTGTAAGACTGAATTGTGTCCAAAAAAAGGACAAGGTTAGTGAAGCATCTGGAGAATGAATCTTATGAGGTGACAATGCTGAGGCTGTTTAAAGAAAAGGAGGTTGAGGGGAGAACTTTTTGCTGTCTACAGCTACCTGGAAAGCAGTTGCAGAGAAGTGTATGCTTGTTTCTTCTCACGAGTAATCATAGAATCATCAGGGATCGGAAGGGACCTCGAAAGATCATCCAGTCCAATCCCCCTGCCATAGCAGGATCACCCAGACCAAGTCCAGAAGGGTTTCAAATGCCTCCAGAGAAGGAGACTCCACAAACCCCCAGGCAGCCTCATTCTGTGCCCCATCACCCTCCCTGGGAAGAAGTGAGTGATAGCACAGGAGGAAATGGCCTCAAGTTGTGCCAGGGGAATTTCAGGTTAGGAAAAATTTCTTTGTTTAAAGTATCATCAGGCCTTGGAACAGGCTGCCCAGAGAAGTAGTTGAATCACCACCCCTGGATGTGTCAAGTAGATATGGATGGTAGGGACAAGGTCTAGCAGTGGGCTTGGTACAGGCAGATTAATGGCTGAACTGGATGGTCTTAAAGATCTTTTCCAATCTAAAGTATTCCACGGTTCAGAAATCCCACTAAACGCATATTATATCTATTGTACAGTACATGCAATGTTGATGACCACAGGGTTCTTGCTGCAGTTCAGTTTCCTGAGGGTATGAAGCAGGTATATCCTGAGGGACATGGTCAATCTGAAATGACACCTGGCTTCCATAAAATCATAGTGTGTCCCCTATAAATAGTTGTTACTGGTATTATTCTTCTTCTCACTTAGGAAGGCACGCACAAAACCCATTGTTCCTGCAAGAAGAGACAGAAAAAACAGCTGTCTCATTTCTCCCTTTGTGCTTCTTAACTTCTAGAACTAACCCGCTGCACAAGCCTTAAACATCGACACAAGCAGGTGCCCCAGTCACCTGTGAGTTTGGTCTGTACCAATAAAAGTCAGTATGTATTGCCTATGCAGTACATATTACTTTCCCTCAGAGAGGCATTAAAATGCCAGCTACATTTAAACTAGTGAATGTCTGGCCCCTAATAAAACCCACATAATTTAATACTAATGAGTCTACCAATTATGACCTAGTGTCTGAACTTCCTTTCTGGGAAAAATCATTGGGAAGGTAGTTCAATGCCAACTCTAGCAATTACATTACTAGGCCAACATAGAGAGCACCAGCTTCACTTTTCTCAGTCACTGCAATAACTGATCGGGGTACGGAAGGGAAGGGGTGAGGTGCACTGGTCCCCCTGGGACAACAAACATAATCTAAACAAGTTTGCCGAGCGTTGTATCAATCATCTATGTTCAAATCTTAATCAGAATATATTACTGGCTTTAATGGTACCAGGAAAAGCAAGACATTGGTATTGAAGGCTTAACTACTGCTAAATAACAGTGTCGTTGCCACGTCTGTATAGGTTTCCCACTTGAGAAATGCAACAAACTTCATCTTTTCCTTCGGTGGTGTTTCTTTATCTTTAGGAGTCCTTCTTGAGATAGGTACAGCATGGCTATGTCTCCAAAGACTGAAAGATGGAGGGCTTTCAATCACCTGTTTGCTTCTTGTTGAGCCTGGATGCAGGCATGTTATTTTCTCTGTGGTAGCACTCACAATTAGGTGGAAACAAGGTCTCCTGACCAAAGCAAGAAACCCTAACCACTGAGCAGCAACAGTAGGCACAGAGCCAGATTTACAGGGCACTTCAGTATGGCACTGCCTACAATAATTTTCTTTTTGCTGCCAGCATTGGTCTCTCATCCTCACTCACCCACGAGAAGACTGCATCCATTCATCATCTAGCCAGAATTTAATCAGTGCTTAACATGTGTAATTAATAGGCTCCACTATGGCAATAAACACCACCTTGAGCTGACTATTGAACCCCACAGAAACATTGGCTGATGGAGAACAGACCCATCTGCCTTCTACCCTTGGACTTGCCCCAGTCCCACGTGGCATTCAGTTCATGTACAATTAGACACCATACCTTTGCCGGTACCCAGCCGTGATCACCCCACTCTGCTTCTGCCACAGACTCCCTCTTGGAAGCCCTGCAGGGCCTTCTGGCAGGCAGCTCTGGATGCTGGTGGTGTGCCTTTAATTCATGATGTACCTTTAATTTCTGTGACACTCGGAGATAATACAGTGAGGAGTTCTTTAGAGATGCTATAAATAGTTTAAATAAATAGATATTCTCTGTGGTGGGTCCTCAGCTCCGGAACCAACTCTTGACAGAAATCCGTCAGAGCCTGAATCTGGCAAGCTCTCGTAGGAGATGCAAGAGACATCTTTTTACATTCCAACTCACTAAATGCAAGTGCCTGGCTGGATCCGTGAAAAGGCGGGGGGTGGGGTTGGAAAATGCCTGAAACACTAGAGGTCACTCCCTGTGCCAGCTCAGAGCTTGCTTGCCATTAGTTCACTGCGTACTTACTATTGGAAAGGACACAGAGATACAGCAGTGCTAGTGCCTTATAAATACTAACAATAATTACAGCTAATTTGTACAAGAAATAACTTTGTAATCCTTTGAGACAAAGGGCTCCCTGTGGATGAATGATTTAATCTGTGTTATTACTAAACAACCCTGCATACACTATTTCTGCCAAAAGTGTTAACTCCTCACCTCATCCCTCGATGAACTATGACTGCATCTTTAAAAAAAGATAGCTCTGGAAAGGTATGCACTTGATAGTCAAACAAAACTGCCTGAAAACCACTTCAGGGCACTGGAGAAGTGGCTTCTATTCCCGGCCTCTGAAGTCAAATAACTGTCACAACTTTGTCTAAACTAACCAGTGCCCAGGGTTTCAAGGTATTTGATTATATAAGTAAATTATAGAAACACAGAGAATAAGTGTGAATGCTTCACATGCAGAGTCAGACATTTTGTCTCAAAGTCTGGCATCCTTAGCTCTCTCCTTAGCACAGAATCAAGATGAAGTAAAAATTAGTGCCATTACATTATTTCTTGTTTTAGCAGCTTCCTGAAAGTCCACAAGTGTCACCCCTTTATAGCGCAGTAGCTCGGTAGCATCACCTATTCTTTAGCCTTTAACAGAAGAGGTTTGTATGCATTTGTGAACATCAAAAGCACAGGCATTCACTGTTTTAAGTTTTTTACAGTGTCACTGTTTCCAGTCTCTCCTGCCAAGATGTTAACGTTGATAGTTGAATATTTATCGCAAGAAGCACATAATAATTGTTTTTATTTTGGTCCTAGTGTATTTGTTTAAAAAAAGGCAGAGTTTTACCTTCTTGCCTGTTACAATTCTCTCACCTCTTGTCTTTCTAACCATGCTGCAAGTCTGTCAAGAATAGCTCCAAAATAAATTTAACATTGTAATTATTACAAATAAGTCACGCTGGCATTTGTGTGGGAAGACACCCCCCTCCCCGCACGCCTCTACCACGGTGGCAAACTTATTTCAAAAATTCTGATGAAACGCTTTGTAAATTTTGTTATTCTGTGATGATAATAAATCATTATAGCCTTAAACACTTCTCTAGCTTGGAGCCTCAGTCACAAATTATCTTGTCATTCTGACCAAAACATTCTCCAAAAAAGCTTGACAAGTGCTAAAACCCAGAACATGAAACCATGTGTTGTTGTGAAAGCAAGATTCAGAAATGTCAATTAATTAGATTAAGAGGCTACTTTTAGCTCTACTTGTGTTGCCAAATAACCCTTAAAATATGCATAGCAGTGGAAGTCTACCTCAGCAATACAGTACTTCTGTGCAAAATAAAGACAATGGATCTGGCTAATAGAGGGAATTATTGTATCTGTCATTCAAACAAGGAGAATCATCTAGAAGCAGAAGTCTTTCTTTCCTTTCCACTGGGTGGATTCACAAGCCTGAAAAATTCCACCACTTACGAGTTTAGGCTCAATTTTTTTTCCCCCAAAATCTGATTCAGATTAGAAAATGGAAGGTAAATCACTATTATACATCTCTGTAAGTAAAATAGATTTTGATCATCAGTGTGTGTAGCTGCCTCTCCCCACCCATAAACTATCACCCTTTATTTGCATTTTTGAAGTTCACTTTAGAAAAAGAGCGGCACAATTAAATATATTTTTATTCAACTTTCTCATAGCTACCCTTAACATTTTTATCTTTAAATAATCCATATTCTCAATTTTATTTACACTATAAACTGTTCCTATCTTTTAATGGCATATTTGCTTTAAAAGGGGTTGTTGGCTTTAACAGCTCAGTTATTACCTTTGTAAACTAACATTCCACATTCCTCCCAACTAAATCCTAGCGAATCATCTGTGCTTGCATTTGTAACATAGATTCCATTACTGAAAATAAAATTTAAGCCAAATAAATGTTCTGTTCAAGTTAATATACATAAAATGAATATCTAAACACAGATCAGTTTTGATGGATTTAACTGCAGGTTTGTTAGTGGCAGGAGGGTAAAAGACCCATGAGAATGGAACTAAAGAAATTTGATTTCCTGTAACCCCTAATATTTTGTTGCTGTTTGTAATGCTAGAACACTATCTCTTTAGAAAAGAATAACTTTTATAAAACATATCACCAGTGATACGGATCAGTATACAGGTACAGATTAGTACACATGGAAGCAGGTAAATTGATGAGCAAAATAGGATGGATCCCAACAAAGGCAGACCTGCAGCTGAAGGAAGTCTGTAAGCTGCAGGTTCTGGCTCCAGGACAAGAGAAATTTACATCACAGGAGAGCCTTGGCTGATGCTTAGGAACAATAGCTTGGCAAGAAGATAGAATCTCATTCCATTTTTCATTAGAATGCATCAAAGTTAATATATTTTTTCAGTTTTGCCCTTCCATCCCATCCTTTTAAAGGACTATCCCTGGCAGAGACATCATTTCACAGATAGGATGGTTGTGGGCACAGCACAAATCCTAAAGCTACAGCACCTAGAATCCAATATAATATACAGGGGCACCAGTCCTTGAACAGTAACCAATCTCTGAATTACATTTAGTAAATCAGATAATGAATTTTGGCCTTTAGCTGTAATTTTAAATCTTCAGCTTGAAAAAACGATAATTATTATTTCAATAGTTTCTTTTCCCCCTGTTAGCAGGGCCACCATTGTCCATGGTTTCTAGAAAATTAACCCTGTTTCTTCACTCATCTTCTCTGTGGCTTGGACTTAACTCTGATAAGCAAATTTTTCTCCTTTCTCATTCTTTGGACTTTTCCTTCCTCAAGAGTACCTGCAAGGTCTTTTGGCTATTCATCTGACATTTGATTAAATGGTAATTTTACATAACCCGTTCTTCTTGCTGTTGAGACACTTGAGCTTCATCTATGAATGCCGGGAAGTGTGGCTTTATATTCTACTCAGGTCTTTTACTGAAGGGGGAAGAAAACAAGGAAGCGAGACAGAAATGGAAAAGTTAAGGGTACAATAAAAAACCCCTACACTAAAAAATACACAACAAACCAACCCAACTCAAAAGACCAAGACGGTCTTCCTAATGTTTAGACACCCCACAAACTATTTTTAAATACTCTGGCCAAAGCTTTTTTAAAACAGAGCATCCTAAACATTCTTTAAAATTGTACTAGAGGCAGATGGAAGCATTTCCTTTGAGAATGAGTAATAACTCAAACATATTGTACACAAAGGAGCAAGTCTAAAATTGAGTCTTAGAGGTACCTTGTGTGCAACGGCATTAGGTAACATACCTGTCTCATGCCCTACCGCTAATTCAGCTTCCTGAGAGCTGGTAATGTCTCAATCTGGTCTTCAGCAATTCCCCAGTGGGGCAGGGTCCTCCTGTGGGTCCTATGTTCCCTTTGTCTATTCCCTGCAGACGTTTTGGAGACCTCAGTACTTCTCCACCAGCCATAAGCAGTTGTTTGAACACTGAAAAACTCCTCTCTATGTCTGTCCTTGGAGAAGCCCTATGACACTGAGCCCTGGCTGAAAATGAGGCAGTGATGGCTAAATGAAAGTCAATTTAGTAACGTGGCCCACATGTTAACATGCTGAATTTATCTCAAACTTATTAACATTCCTATGAGTTAACTTTATTACTGATACATCCGATTGTGCTGCTGTAGCAGGCTTCCCTGAGGAGTAACAAGGACTCCAGCTGTACTGCAGGGGATGTTCTACCTTATATTATAGGGTTAAACAGTGCTGTCTGTTATCTGCACAAGGTGCAGACTGCAAGAGTAAATGAGGGAGCTCATTTAAGAAACCTGAAGCTTGCACTGAAACACTGGAAAGGTTTGTGCTATTAGAAAAAGGGGAAAGGTCCCTTTTTCCAGTTGCAAGCAACTTAGTCGTATGATTGATGTAGAAAACTTAATACCTCTGCCAGCAAAAAAATGAAGCTGCATCTACAGTAACTCTACCTACCAGTGCTACAAGAGTGCTACTTCACCTGAGCACAGAAGGCAGTCGCAGTCTAAAATGGCAAAAAGCAGGGGCATTTGCCACCTGTCAGAAACCGTTAGCAAAGGCAACAGTGATGCTAAGCCATGTAGGTCCCTTCCTCTGCTAAAGGGGAGGAAGCTAGTATTTCTTCCAATGCAACACAAGAAAAGCCTGACAGCCTGAACTGTTGACAGAAAAGACATGAAAGCTCCATTGAAACAGTTAAAGTAGCCTTTACAAACACATGGCAGGAAAGTGGACATACTATTGCAGAAAAGCAATGTAGCCTCTGCAATAGCCCTATCTGGGATGTTGAAAAAGGATTGTAGGTTATAGTAGCCCTCAAAATTCTGTATCTTGTTGTTACACAGCAAGAGTAGGTCAGGAACACTATTGCCAGTTTGTCGCAAGGTGCAGCAATGGTGACCACACTCCTCTGTTACCTGTTCCATGCTTAACTCTTAGTTAGAACTGTATTCTCCTTGGTAAGTTATCCTCCAAGACCCTTGCTGCAAATTGAACCGATTAACTGTTGTCCTGGCTTTAGCAGATGTAGGCAACATTGGACCAGCATCCATTTTATAACAACTTTTTAAAAAACAGCTAAAGACTGTGGTCATGTCCCTACTCAGACATCTTGTTTCTAGACTAAACAAATCCAATTCTAACTTTTCCTCACAGGTCATGTTTGCAAAACCTCTAATCATTCTTGTTGATCTGTTCTGGATTCTCGTGTACTTGCCTCCATCTTTCCTAATGTCACCAACTTCAGCAGAACTTTTGCAGCTTGGAGAATTGTTTCTTGCTGCAGAAGTCATCTGACACCCTGACCTTTAGCTCAACAATGAGAAGCAGCATAAAGCTTCCTTACCGTACAGCATATATACTATCACCTACACTTAGTGTCATGCCACCTGCTTGCCACATCAACCAGCTACTTAACAGCAACAAAGCAACAACAAACAATAAAAAAGCTGCTCCTTTGGTGAGCTGTTGTGTACACAGTCTCATTGTCTAACTCAAAAACATGAGAAAGCACAGCTAAGCCATTTCCAAATTCTATTAAAAACTCATTTTGTTTCTACACATGCTAAAAAAAAAGTAATTTCAAGAAAACAGATCCATGAGAACTGTTAGAAAAAAAGCTGCCTAGTCACTGTTAGATAGATGTTAGCCACAGTCACAGGGGAGTAACACAGCCTAATATTAAAAGAAAGAGAATCAAGCCTTTATCTCAGGCTGAACGAACTTCGACAAATTGCAAGTCAAACTTTTCACTCACAGGTACCAACCTCAGCTACTGCCAAGCTCACCCCTGCCAGTAAGAAGTGGTGGGCTGAGCCTCTGGAGCTCCCCAGCCGGCAGAAGACACAGGTCAGCCTTGTGGTCCAAGTTGTGCTGGGGGGATACTCTCTTCCTGGGTTCAGAAAGAAAATGCACCAAGAGCCACAGAGAAGTTTGCTCCGGTGAAAAGGTACTAGAATAGGGCAAAGTGTGAATTGAACACAGAGGTCTGGCTAGTGGGCTGCAAGCTGGGATGCTGTGGTCTCCAGCTCCAGAAGACTTGCAGCTGTGATGTTGAGTAGGCAACAAGTAGCACGCATCTGGGGTCTGTTAGACAGGGGTGATAGCACAGATGCTTCAACTACTCTCCAGTGATTTAATTCCTAGGTACTTGGTTATGTTGCTGGACATCTGAACAGCTTCAAAAAGTCCCCACTGGGCCACTAGATCTCTGTTATTTGTGGGACAGCCAGGTGCCCAGCAGAGCGTTTTCATTCAGGGAACAGCCAGGTAGAACAGAGGCATAGGTGGATCAGAAACCTCAGCGGTCTGCTGCTGGGGGGATCTGAAGGGTTTATGGCATTTATTGTGCTCATTCAGCAATATCTCAAAATTTCATTCTAAACAAGTTTGCAAGAAAATGATCCATAGCAGGAGGAGGGCAAAGAGGAAAATGCGATGGCAGAGCACACTGCTTACAAAGAGACAAGTGTGCCAAACTCTGGGCTGTGTCCAGCAGAGAAGGGGTTAAAGCAGTTTCAGAGTGCAGGAACAAGGCTAGGAGGGAGTATTACATGTACAGGGTGTTTCTGTGGGATCAGAACTGTTTACAGTATAATGTGCCTGCACCTGTGGGTTGGTGTAGTTTTGCCTGCTGTTCAGAGCTTCCTGAGAAGCTGCTAACACATCACAGCTGATGAGACCACTGGTTTGATTGCTCCCTCCTCATAATCTCTTCTGGTGTCTTTAATAGATGCCCTATTAAGGAAGTACAAGTTGTTTGTGCCTCTTCAATACCTAATTTATATTTCTAAACATTAAATACTCATATACATGCTCTGAATTTTCTGAATTTGAGCTTTTTTAAAAAAATCTAACAGTTATTTCATGGACACTCACACTAATTATGTTGAAATTAAGATACATAGTGAAGCCCTTTCATTCAAATAATTGATGATACCTAGTCTGTTTGAGGACAATGGTTGTATTAAAACACCTATAAAAAAGCAGCATATAGCATTTACAAAATCTGGGCCAATGACGGTTAAGGGTCATGCTCACTCCCAAAACAGGAACAAGCATCTCCTCAGGGCTGTACATGGATCCGGTTCAGAGGGAGCTGGAGAATCTCATATATTTTGAAATCAGGTGGGTTATGAAATCAGCATAAGTTACAGCTGCCCTTAGGTGCTTTCTTTTGAGTGGTCAGTGCCACAATCATTCAGCAGAGCACATTGATCTCACAGACTTTGGCAGAATTATAGAGGGTCTGTTTGCATGAACCATTTCTGAACAATTTATCTGATGTATTAATCATATCATAGATAAGAGTAGTCAGACTGTAGAGTTTGCTTGTAACCCAATTTTCCTAACATGATCTTTTGTGGTTGAGTTTTCATATGAAATTTCAAAATTGCATTTATTTTTTTAGCATACTTAAGATCCCTGTGTGCATTCTGAAGCACTGCGCAGCCTATCCTGCAGAAGGGCTCTGCAGTCTTCAAAAATGATGGAGAGATGCTAGTCTCAATTTCCTCTTTCTGAGAGCAGCTCTAGTATGGAAACTGATTTATCTTCATAGGGCCAAATAAAAATCAAGTTTCTATTTTTCTTTCATCTTACAAATGCACATTTAAAGCAAAAAGTGGTCATTCTATTACAGATCGGAAGACTTTGTACAATTCATAGAATTATAAGGGATTGGAAGGGACCTCGAAAGATCATCTAGTCCAATCCCCCTGCCACAGCAGGATCACCTAGACCAAGTCACATAGGAACACATCCAGGCAGGTCTTGAACATCTCCAGAGAAGGAGACTCCACAACACCCCTGGGCAGCCTGTTCCAATGCACCGTTACCCTCACCGGGAAGAAGTTCCTTGTGATATTTAGATGGAACCTCCTCTGTTCCAGCTTCTACTCATTGCCCCTTGTCCTATCACCAGATGACCTTGAGAAGAGCCTGGCTCCATCATACTCACACCCACCCCTCACATATTTATAGACAATAATGAGGTCACCCTTCAGCTTCCTCTTCAAGCTGAAGAGACCCAGCTCNCCCCCTTCTGATCCCCCCCCAGAATGCTGTTGGCCCTCTTGGCCACAAGAGCACATTGCTGGCTCATAGTCATCCTACTGTCTGCTAGGACCTCCTGGTCACTTTCTCCTACACTGCTGTCCAACAGGTCAGTCCCCAACCTATACTGGTACCTGGGGTTGTTCTTGCTCAGATGCAGGACTCTACACTTGAATACAACCCTTGTACTTCATTAAATTTCTCTCTGCTCAGCTTTCTAGCCTGTCCAGGTCTTGCTGAATGGCAGCACAGTGTGCTGGGGTATAGGTGACACCAATTTATAGGGTTGATGTGGCTTGTTTACCTCTTTCTAGTGATCCCCCTGTGAAACTATGCTTATGTTGTTAGCATGGTAACTTGGATTAAGTTTACAGTGTGTCACCCATTTCCCTCCCGACAGCTAGTACAAACCACTGGGGGTCAGTTTTTCTTGTCTCCAAATTATTTCCATTAACTAGATAAAACACTGAAATAGATTCTGCAGAATTTTCCCATCTGTTTTGCCTTTCTCTGCAGCTCTGTAACACTGCAAGTTCAACAGGAAATGTTCAAATGGGAATTAATGAGGAGAAGTCCAGTTCCAGCCACCACTGTTACTGTGCTGGTGTTCTTCCTATTTGCCCTGCGCACCACAGCATCAGAGATGGAGATGCACACTGTAACTCCTGCTAAAGCCATTTTTTTGCTACCCAATTGCAGGCACACCCCAATAATGACTACGGTTTTTTAACTCCAGTAATTTCTAGAGACCCAGCCCATTCTTCTGGGCTCCTCTAAACACAATCTCATGATGAATTCATGCTTTAGGACAAGGCAGAGTGCACATCGAAAATTCTCAGCCGTTCAGAGGTACAAAAAGCAGTGATCTTAGCCTGAAACAATTGTACTGAAGTGAAGCACTACTCTTCTTTCCTAGATCTACTTTTAAGATCCCTGTCAAAACAGCCCTTCAAACACATTTGATTGGGTTGGGGCTCATCATGCTGTCACCAACTCACTTTTCATTAGGCTGTTGCTCTCTGTTAGCCTAGCCAAGCAGAAGAACTCAAACACATGCACAAATTAAATCGACATCCAAACTCCACCAATATACAAAGCAATTTAAATGATATTCATTAGAGCGATGACAAGTCCTGATGAGGCTTTCAGGAGCGGAGTCCTTCAGCTTCTGCCGACTCGGTTTCATGGTCACTGAGGCGTAACTGCAGTGACTGTACCTCCAGTTTAGAAAAAAAGCATGAGAATACGACTCCGCTTCCTGACACACCTACCTCATTCTCCCTCTTGCACAGGTTTACATCTGAGCACAGGCTTCAGGCTTCTCTCACAGTTCCTCACAGGCTTTATATTGCAGACACGCTTTAGCAAATCTCCTTCCTTTCCCTACCACCTACAAATGTGCCAATTAAAAAGAATTCCATTTTCAAGTAATTTCATTTCACTTGGTTAGAAAGGTCACTAACTCACAATTATGATGGCTATAAACATGTCCCCAGTTTCCTACCGTGCAAGAATGAATGTGATATGCTGAAGCTTAATAAAGTATTTTTCACTGTTAATTTATACTAAAGTTTTAAAGTTACCCTCTCTCAATTTTTAATTTATTTTTTTATATTTGAAAAGAAAGGAAAAAAAGATGGATGGACATTATGTTCTCCACAGGGAGTAGAATGGAGCTGACAGGTCTAGTATAGGCTTTTCCACAGTGCCAAATCACATGCAGTTCATTCCCCTTGTGACCAAAGTCCTTAATTCAGGCATCAAGAGCTAGGAAGTCAAAAAATTAGTTCAGGATTTGGTTACAAAGTCCTTAAGGCTATTTGCAAATTTAAGTGTATCAGGAAAGAAATGCACATCCTCACCCTAGTGTGACACCAGGAATGCACAGCTGGGGAGGTGAGGGGCATGTTGCGGATGGCAGACATCACTCTTAGCTGTGAAGAGCTCACCGCCCGCCCCCACTCCCATCTGGGAAACCAGGACTGGTGCTGCTGGCAACAACCTTTATTATTTCTTGAAACAGGCAAAGAATTTAAAAAACATGATATACAGAAAAGACCTATTACTCAAAAAATCTGGTTTTTTGAACAACTGCCTCAGGCCGTAATTTTTAATTTTACTTTAAGACTCCTATGAAAGATAGGCACGTTTGGTACAGAAGTGCGCTTTGTAGTTGCCTATTCTCATTTCAATAAAGGTTATATAGATGAACTCCGTGACTGATCTGGACATAGCCATCTATCCTGAAAAGGCTGTCTGATTTTAATTCTCTTAAAAGATTATTTAACCGGAACTGCATTTCAAGCTGTAACTAAGGAGAAGTGAACCAAGCAAGAGGTGCTGAAGAAGTCAATGTGTTCCACGTACAGGTATATGCTGCAATATACTGCTGGAAAACAAGAGACAAAGTGCTCTGCTAAAGCATAAGCTGTATGTTAAGTATAATGGAAGATTATTTTTACATGTAAAATATTAATCTATGTAACTCCACCACTGTACCTGTGCAGGTACTGGAGCACAAGCTACGTATTTGTAAAACTTAGCCTTCTTTTTCATTGAGCATTTAGATAAAATTACTGCCCCAATCCCAGGCCTGAAAGCAGATTTTACCCTTACTGATAATTCCAACACTTTCAGACACGTATATTGATGTGTTAAAACTTAATTCTGCTATCTTCTGTAAATGACCCCAATTCTTTCTTCCTTCACCAGTAAAAATTTGACTTCTTATGCAAATACTCTTAACCATGCATAAGTTATTCAGTATATGGGATAATTACTAGAAAACTCAATAAAATTCACTGATACCACACCCCAAACAACCGGGGCGCTTTCATATTCCAGGATGGCAGCACAGTAATTATTTCTCATTCTCTCATTTACCTACAGTACGTCAACCATGGGCTGGAAGGTACATCTTGGCACAAAGTCCCAGAAGAAGAAAATTTACTGGGTTTTATGGCTGGTGATTGTACACATTTACTAGCAAAACCCAAGCAAGTTCCATATTTGTAATTCCATTGCTAAAACAGTAACTGTCCAGTCAAGCAGTCCTGTTACTGCATTCTTTACTAAGAAGACAGTCCAGCAAATTGAAAAGCTTAGCAATCTTGAAACTTTATTCATCTTTTCTATTTCACTTAATAAGTTCTTGGTTTATGATCATTCCCTGTATTTCAGCTCTGTGGAACAGAGTGGGTTACAGACTGTCCAGCAAAGTGCCAAAATACACTTGTAAAAAAGAGTTATAGAAACAAAGAAAGCAAATACCCTTATAATAATTTGATATTTTTCTAGAAAATATAGAAGCCTCTCCATAGGCACGTTTAAAATATAAAATGTATTAATTCAATTTAGCATCATTACCAGTTATTTCTGTTCCACTTGTACCACACTTTTATTGCTGCTGAAATAAGGACTTGCAAAACTGAACAAGGCTCTTTCCTTCAATACATGCTAGTATTTTTTTGGAACCCAAAGTATAGCCACATTTTTTGCTGTCATAAAATGCAGAGTCATATCTGTGCCCAGCTTTATATAGCAAGATGCACAGCCATATCAAAATGCAGCAGAGAATTCCCATATTGGTAACACTCATCTGCCCATGTTGAGCACAGGAGCAACTGCATAATTAAAATAATACACTTTCGATTTTAATACAAAAATACAATATGAAGATTCGAGAAGGATTCTGGTTTCAGAAGCAGTTTCTTACACTAGCTTAAATGTCATATTTCCAGTTAATTATAGATTCTTACTCACTAAAACTTAAAGATACATTCACTGATTTTTTTTTTCCTAAATGTTGACTCCAGTGAACAGCTCTCTAAGATCTGGCATATTGATTTCTTGTTGTGAAGTGAGCTGTTCAAGCTCCATTTAAGATTTTCATCTTGCATGTAGCCCTGAGCACATCATAGCACCATAAATTAGTTAAATTGCACATTTATCACAAATGTTATTTTAAGATACTGCGTAAATGTGATGGCTGGAAGATATACAGTATGCTGCAACAAGCCACTACTTGGGTGGGGTTAGAGCAGGGTCACCTTTATACACCTGTGATTTAAAGCTCTTCCCACCACATCACAATTTCATTTCTACACTCTTTCTTGAGGTATTTTGTTTTCTCTCTCAATATGCATATTTCTAATAAAACAATCAAATGTGAAGCAAAAACGAGGACTCAGACATATATTTCAAAATGCTGCATCCACCCCTCCATGTTTTTCCTACTAGAATAGGAAAAAGCCCTATCCTAACATAGCTAGGTTGGTGATTTGGTTAGCCTTAATAGTTACCATGCCAATACACATATCAGTGTATGGATGAAAAGAACATTATTCTAGTTCACTGATTTCCTAAATTCTTTATAATGTGAAATCACATTGGTATGCCAGTCCTGGAGGTTCTGAAATGCAAGCTGAACTTTATTTTAATAAATCTGAGGTATGCAGATGCTGGCTAGCCATTCATTTGCAAAGTTTCACACGTATTTTAAAAATGTATCAAAAAGTGATTTCTGGTGGGCACTACAATATGGATTTTCACCGTGTACATCTCCTCAGTGCATGCTAAGGCCTAGATAAATCAGGCCCAGAAACTGACTTTTAGCAGCTTAGGGGCAGTTGTCCCAGTGGCACTTGGTGTTTGCGATTATCAACCCCTTGTCTGCATTCTAAATTGAAACAATGCTGCAAAAGACTGTAGTCTCTTATTTTTACTGCCTCCCATGTCCCAGATAACAGCATTACATACTGAGCTTTTAGCATTACTATTATAAGTCAATGGTGCATCTTAAAAATACATTGATTGACAATATATGCAATAATCTGCCAGTCTCCGTATGTGTGAATTTCTGGTTTGCAACCAAATACTATATTTAACCTGTTATCATTTTCTAAGGAGGAATTCTCTGCTGAAGAAGTAACAAAGTTTGACTGCATTTAGGCTATTTGCAAAGAACGTGGATAGCCACCCAGGAGGCTTCATGAGAGATTTCAGCCATCCAGGTTGCCTCCCCCTAAGTAAGAAAGGGAGATTCCTGCTGGGACAGTACAGGGAACCAGTAAAACGGCATGATGCTGCAATTTTATTGCTGGAATTTGAGCTGAGGCCATAAACACTGACACACAAATGACCCTAAAATCAGATACAACTGTGACCCAAATGATGAGAAAAAACCCCTAATTATTAATCCAATTCACTGGGTGTGCTTAACAGTATTCAATACAGAATGCAGAGAACCTCTGATATGTTTGTGAAGACGGTGGCACTGGCTTTACAATTACAGAGAAAGACGGAAAGAAAGACGGAAAGACGGAAAGACAGAAAGAAAGAACCAAAGATTTAATTAATTGCTTACTGGAAGACAGTGGATTTTTTTTTTTAAAGAAAGGAAAGTCTGTACATTTAACATTCATATGCTAGTTATTACTTGAGACACGATTCTTAAGAGCTTTAATGGTAGTTTTAGTTCCCATATAACCATCTCCGGACTCTGAGTTCACCTGACCGGCAAAAGACATTATTTACATGCATAGTAATATAGGTGCTTCGGAGATGCAAATTGTTTTCAATGGTTTTGATGGGATGACCTGTCAACACCAGTAAAAGTCTGTCATTATCATATAAATGCTCCTGCTTGTTTGCGTTTGTTTGGCATGTGTTTATTCATCTTCTTTTCCCCTCTGCTGTCTGCTGCGAAAGCTGTACAACAGCAAGTAAGGCCATAAGAGGACTCGCTTCAAAACCACAAAGAATTGCTCTCAGGTTCTCACTCCTGCCATTTGAAAATGCTGGTAAGGTGGAGAGGGTTTTCCTAAGCCATGAAATACCCACCGGTACAACTTGCAAACTCAGCTCAATACATTCCGTACCAGTATCTGCCTGGGTCAAAACACACAGCACAGCAAAACTCCTCTTTGCTTTGCCACACGCTGCTTATAAACCCCGTCTTCATAGTCAGCCCTACCTGATGTTTAAAAAGGAGTTATAACACTCATTTATCTTTTCAGGGGGAGAAAAAATTCTGTTAATGCAGCCTTTGAATAAGTGCCACCCTGCTCTTTAAACGGTAAAGTTCACTAAAACTCCAGTGATTTATGTGCAGCTTTTGACTGCCAGCACCTGGCAGATGAAGAAACCTACTCAAGCTTCAGTCATAAACAGATAGCATACAATTTAATTTTAATGTGCTCGTTAGTCGTAGCACATTTCAGACATAATTGTGAACGCAACACAAAATTATAGCAAAAAGACAATTTTAATGCTGCTGTAGAAAAAAAGGTTATATGAAGAGTCATATAATGGTGCTTCATTGTCAACAACAAAACAGGGCACAGAGTGCATTACAGTGTCTGTGCTGTTTACATGCCAATATTTTATACATAGATTCTCATATGGTGTCAGCTGTCAGTTACTTCTGCAAATTAACTGCCAAAAATGGAGACGAACAGAATCACTTAGTGTGCTGGTAACCACGGGTTACCTTTCATATGCCTAAAGATAAAGCTGCACTATGGAATCTTGGGAGAATAATTAGGCAGAACAAAACAGAAAGTTACCAATTGAAATAAAAAGGCATTCTACAATAGGAAATAACAACCAAGAGCGCTTATAAATAAGTAAAAGAGGTTATATCACAGAATGCCTCATAACTTTTTAAGCAAAGTATTACAGTACAAACATTTTAAAGGCTTTATCAATGTTTAGGAAATACAGTACAAGTTTTTTCAAATAGATTTAACCCTTTGAGCACTGAGTTTAGTTTGAATTTTCTCTTTTTATTCTTTTTTTCTGTTTTTTTTTTTTTTACTAATAAATACCTTTTAAAGTCATGTTGTGCAAAACAGTTAGAATGCATGCCAGGAATGCAGTCCGTGGCTTCTGTTTCTTCAGACGGTTTAAAAAAAACCAAAACGACACCAAAACAAACCAACAAACAAATGATAGCAACACTAATAAATATGTATAATTTAAACATGAACCTCTATTAATATAGATGTACTGTATAGCAAAACAAAACATACTTTGCTTTAAGAATAATGTTTCTGAATACTTTATAAATGCTATCTGTGGTATCTTTCATCATATAATTTACAATGTTTGGATGTTAAAAGAAAAGTTGTTAGGTCTAAAAAAATGAAATATACACTATATATAGGTACAGTTTATACCTGGGGTTCATCAGGTACAAAACCCACTGTTGCTAAAAAGGCTGAAGAAAAAGAAAACTGCTTTAACCACAATCACATTTTCCATAAGAGATTTTGAAATCTATACAATATATACATCTATGTTTCAATGTGAAAATTATATTTTTAAATTTCAAGGTGTGAGACACCTCTGCATAAATGGAGGTTCGTATCAGTAATTGGAACTAAGCTGGTAAGGGTTTAAAAAGAACATATCCATACCTTTTTACCAAATTAATGCAAAAGTGCTTCAAAGTACTCAGAGGGCTAAAGATTATAGGGTGAGAAATACCAGCACACTTAGGTCACATGAAAAAAGTGCACCAGAATTAGTTATAAATGCTTAATTAAACTGTCTGTTAATGCATGCAGCTTGATGCATCAGAGGGATGCACAGCAACTAAATCCAATTTACACAAAGTTCCAAACACTTACCACTGCATTTTAACCTTCATATTTTACCAGTAACAACAGCTGATTATGCACCTCTATTTAAACACTGTACAGTTATACAAAACAGTTCAGCCCAGAGCAACTCTGGAGTTAAAATAAGAACATGTGCCAAGAACTAAACAGTAGCTTTAAGGCGTCTTTGACAGTTTTCCTCAAAGCAAATTACAGTCATTTTAATCAAAAGCAAATGCTACTGCTTCTCTAACTCCGAAACATACAGAAGATGATCCTCTGGTGACTTGCCATGTGTTTTACTAAGATGAAGTTTAACGGCATGCTTGCTTGCGAAAGTCCTGTTACAAAGTTTGCACTGATAAGCAGTTCCGATTTCTTCCTCTGGAGAGGACGTCACCAGTTTTTCAGACGGTGACTTTGCTTGTGCTATCTGATTGTTAATCTGTTCACTGGACAGTTTGGACAAGTCTCTTAACCTGAAACCCAGATGCGATTCAAGATGACTGATATAGGTTGAAGGAGTTCTGATCTGTGAAGCGCAGTCATTACAAAAGAACACTGGGTGCCCAGTGTCCAAATTTTTAAGGAACTTAGTTCCTCCCGTCCTTCGAAGCTGGTATTTCACATTGGCTAGCCAGTGGCTAATTGTGGTCATCGAAAGTCCTGTAAACCTGGAAATGTGCATTCTTTCTTGAGGGCTCAAGTCTGACATGATGTATTTCCCCTCTGAAGTCTGCCGTAAACTAGCTGCAAACTGGGCCTGCAATATGAGCAAGTGCTGAGGGTTCCAGTTAGACTGACGTCCCTTCCTTTTCTGAGCTGGTGTACTCTCTTCTGGTTCCTCTATTGTGGTACCATCAATGTCAGATTTCTCAGATATGCTGGAAGGTGTGGAAGATTTTGATGTGTGACTTTCTGTCAGGTTCTTCAGCATATCAGATATATCTGACAAGGCATTCTCGCGTAGCGGCGAGTTTGACATGAATGACACGACTGCAGATGTCTTTGCTGTTGTCACTGTAGATGAAGAAGATGCAGAAGATGTCGATGTGGATGACAAAAGCGCTGAACCCAAAGAGCAGCTTTTGTCACTCTTGCCTTTCGTCAAATCTATGGGTTGGTCATTGTTGACATGATAAAAATAACGGTCTAAATGGTCTGGTTTTTTGGACTGTAGAGGTGGGGTGGCCACTGCAGCCTTTTCGGCCAAACTGTTGCTCATTTTAAAAAGCATGCTCATTGGGTCTAAAGCAGGCAAAGATGGTTTTGCTGCCTTCCCAAGGTGAATATTCATGACGGATTGCAGTGCACTTAATGGATTTACAAATGGCTGTTCAGGGGGGTGATCAGTAATGATAGCTGTGCTGCTACTTAAAGAACTTAGTATGGACTTAATGGGCTCTTTCCCATTTTCCACAGGTTCTACAGTGGGGCTATCCTTGCAACTGTCTCTTTGAGGGACTGGGCTGTTCTGCTGACTTTTAAAGACCCCATCATTGGAGGACTCCATCTTAAGGGGTTCACTGACTTCACTGCTGCATGGCGAAGGCGTTGCACGTTTCATTGGAGAAAGTTTTCCTTCAGGCTCTTTCATTTTTTCCTCCACTTTAGCCACCTTCTCAGTGACTTTCTTTACCAATTCTTCCATGGCATGAAAGTTTGTTTTTGGCACAGGCGAGGTCTGACTGCTTGGTGGAGACACCAAGGGCTGTGTCTTAGTTGGTGATACTAGCTCATTGTTTCCAAACACAGGTTTTAACGGTGTGCTTTTCCCAGACGAACCCAGTGACAGTTTCATCATATTTGGCAGTTGATATGCAGCATGAATGCTGGGGTAGCCGCCCCAGCTTGGTGTGCCATTCTGGGCTTTGTTTATAGCTGATGTAACTGTGTTTTCTAAAGACTTCAATATATCTAATCCCCCCTTAGGGCTTTCTTCTAGGTCATTTTCAGTCAAGTAATGGTATTTTGAGGAGATATCATACTTCTCCTCGTCTTCGCTTGACTTCTCTTTGTCTTTCATTTTGTCATCAGTGCTACCTCTTTCTTTATCTACTTCTTTTTTTATTTCAATATTTAATTTAGGGGAAACACTAGAAGGTGTATTGGAAGGAGATGTAAAAGTAGTGGCAGCTAGTGGTACAGACTGAACCTTCTCATCTACTAAGGACGTTACTGTTGGTGTCGCTGGGGCTTCTATAATTGGCTTCCCTTTTTTCATGGCTGAGTTAGTGACTTTAATAAAATGTCCTGTCACCATCATGTGAGCTGTGAGTTCCTGTAGAGTGTCATGCGAGCTTCCACACTCCATGCACTTCAGAATTTGAGATTTCCTCGCCTCAAAGTGCCAGGCATAGCTGGCACCATTCTGGTGACCATAACGATTATTTGGTGTAATGTAAGGATTAGAATTCTTTTGAAGTGCATCATTTGTATCTGAGATTGTTGCTTTTGGTGTCCCACCTGTCGAGTCTGGAGAACTTGGAAGTTCAAGCTCCAGTGATGCTTTCTTTCTAGTAGCTGGGATAATTTTTGCTGCTACAGGTGTAACAGGTTCCTTCAGAGGCACTTTTTGGTAGTGTTTTGTTTTGATCATATGAACACTCAAATCCTGAAGAGATTCGAATGAATGACCACAGTACATACACTTTAATACTTTCTGAGCATCTTCTTTCCCTTCCATTTCAAGCAAAGAACGTTTACGAGGTTTGGACCATCTTTTGGGGTTGTTGTTATCAGTTTCATGGTTGTCATCTCGATAATGTCCCGTTTCATTCATGTGCACTGTTAATTCTACTAAAGTATCATAGGCAGCACTGCAGTCTTTACAGCGGAATTTACTGGCTCCAGTAAATATAGAGCCATAAAGCTTACTGCTCTGTCTGTACAATTGAACTGTGCTAAAAAGACTTGGTTCAGGAAGAATTCTGCTCTGAGAAACCTGCTGCAGTGTTTTAGCCATAGCAGTCTGGTGCCAGTCAAAGCTGCCACTTCCACAACTGCTACTGCTGCTGCTGCTACTGCTGCTGCTACCATTGTTTTTCTCTGAAATTGGCTGGTGAAGGTTCAAATTGAGATTGGACCAGTAAGAATTGGAAAGGAAGTTATTATATACAGCTTTCATTTGTTCTAAGCTATCAGATACAGTAGAGTCTTCCAGTGGTATCGAAACCTCCTTGCTCTCTTCCTCATTTTTAATAGAGCTGCTCTCGAAGTCTGCCATGCGGTCACTCGTCTCACTGATATGTGACTCACTGTCCATTTCATGGCTAGAAAATTCAGCTGCTGGAGAGTTTTGGTAGCTTTGGCAGTTCTTACTGAAGTCTTTTTCAGGGCATGCATATTTTGCTGAGGGCTCCCCATCAACTGCATTTTCATCAGGTTCCACATCTTCTTCTACCAGCGCTGCAGCTTTTAGTTCATCTGAAACATAGGCTATTATGAAGAAAAGAAAATACAAGTTAGTTTCTGCTGATTATACTTCTGCTTAACTGTTTTACCCAAAGAAGCATACTTATTTGTAAAATTAAATAGTTAAAATACAGTGTTTCTTCAGAGCAAGAAAAAAAATCTGCTCTTCAAACATAATTTGCCACCTTATTCTTCTCAAGGGGCAACAGCTTGAAATTAAAACTAAATTTGAAATTAATGAAGCACATTCTGGAGGTGGCATTCATTTCTAAAGTAATAAATTACTTGTATCAACCTCAGAGACAGCAGTTCCTGTCTGTCAATTAATATGTCTTATGCTTCTCCTACCCCTAATGCATTTCTTAACAGACAGATTCACAATTTAAATTAAGCAAGGATTTTTTGCTCATTACAGTTTAGAGACTCGATCTTTAATAAATATAGAGTACAACAAACATCCAAGATTTTTATAAAGTAAAAAAGTATCCACTTACAATAATTAACAAATATGGTTTTTTTAAAAAAGTTATCCTTATTAGTATTATAATTTTTTACAGGAGAAGATGGTGAAAGCAGGTGACAGAACCTTCTGAAACAACTCAGTAAGAGCAATTTGAGGATATTCATTATGGGTGTTAACTAATGACCCATCCGCATTTAAACATACCTTTCTCAACAAAAAACCCATGCAGAATTATGTCAGGAGCTAGTTCAAGAAAATTGGTATGCTGTACTCATTCTTGCTGTATAAATATATACAAGACCTTGCAGTGGACCTTACAAATGTCAAAGTGTTTGCTCTTTAGACTACTTTGTCAATATTTACTCAGCATAAGCTACACCCAACACGATTGTGTCTTATTTTCCCCTCCCTTTAGTAATGCAACTGGTGATGTAAATCTAAGATACCTTTCCTGAATAGGATAGTTGCAAAATGGCAGTAAACATGTTTTTCTCCATGGTGCTTCCATGCCCCTATTCCATACATTCTAAGTCTACCTAAGTTTTTCCTCTAGGTAAAAAAGTATGAAAACATTAACAGAAACATTAATGGAGGGACTGATCAGTAGCTGACCAAAATTATCTATTTCTCTACAATGCATTCATTTACAGCTAAGCAAGAAAGAAAAAACCTTAAACATTACTGTTCTTAAGTGGAATTTAAAATTTACTTGAAACCTCTTACTAATACAATTATAAGCTTTGGAAAAAATGCATTTCCAGTAGGCTGTATGGTTGAAGACACTTAGCTTTTGACCTGTTCTGCAACACACCTGCAGTGTGTGGCTATCTGTATCTAAATCACGTTGAATAATCTATAGATTGCTTATTTGATCAACAGTGCAGAGAACATAATAGTTTACACCCCACAAAAAGACCTATTTCAACCAACACTGAAAAATGTAGAACTGTGTAGTAGGTATCACAAATACAGTATTGATCCTTGCAAACTTCTTTCAAGAAAAAACATGTTTAAATGTTATCAGAAAATGACAACAGACAAAACAACTGTTAAAGTAACAGTGAAATCAGGCTTTTAGTTTCACATGGAGTATTTCTTTACTCAGTTAGGTAATACAAAATATTCGCCACTGTTCTTTCACATGGATGAATGGTAACGGATCTTCCTCCAAGCATGTAAAGTTATAATCCGATCTTCAGAATAGAAGTTAAAGCTTTGAAAGCACAAACATCTCACATAAGAGCAACACGTAAGAGTGGTTAGATATTTCAGCTCAGATAATTTCAACACAGAAAATTCATGTGCCAAGAGTCCTATTTTAACATTTGGTAGAACATGGCTTGACACAATTATGGTAAAAAATTTATTGTGAGATCTTTCAAAGATGCTGATACAAAGACCAGACTTTAACACACACATGCCCTCTAACGAAACAGAGACGGGCTGTTTTGCTGTAATGTTTTTTTTCAAAACATTTTGAAAAAAAATATGCATATTACAGTCATGTGAGCAATCTGCACTACCAGTGTCTATGCTGTAAATTCTTGCAACGAAATCACCACAAAGAATCTAACAAGGTGCGGTTCATTCATTATTTTCATTACCCTACGGATGGCAGATTGCTTTTTTTCATTTCAATTATTTGACCTGTCTCATTTCTCAGCTGTACCAAAAACTTTAGCAAAGGAGTGCAAAGCAGTTCACATTATTCTCTAAAGCTGAAAAATTGTAAGTAACTACTGATAATGTGTAAACAACTGGCTATAAAATACCAGCCTCTCAGTTACACCATATCCTAGTGCTATGAATAAAGAAGGATGAAAGGAAGGAATCACAGCTTGAAACCTACGATGGAAGTGCCATGGAAGTAAATGTGACCTTTTTCAGTTGCCTCTTGTGGAACAGTCTTTTATAGCTTTCACTTCTTTGCCTCTGTTTTGTGAAATTGAAGAATAATTCTCTTCTTATTACGTAAAGAAAATTCAAGGCATATCCACTGCTTCCTTTGTAAAGATCTCATTCATACCTCCAGGTTCAGATGGCACACTGGAGCACTCCTAAGTGTCCCTGTCTTTTGCTGGTTTTGTGTACTGAGTGCTGGTGTGAGCACAGACCACCTACTCCCAGCACTATATCACATACCAAAGCCCTAGGCTCCATCCCCCTATCCCAGACCACAGAAAGTCCTCTGGGGGACCAGCGGTCATCAACAGGGGTCACAGAATCAGCCCCCTAATTAGTGTTTTCCTTTATATTTTTATTTGTTTTACTGCTGAAATCTTAGGAATTTTGTTTGGACTCAGACACCTGTATTGTCACACTTGCCAGTTTTTTTAGAGAGCCACTTTTACATTAGGGAAAACCTCCAGCAAGTGATTCATTTAAATGTAAATTGTTTACCTTTCATGCTTTCTTTGGCCTTTTCATCAACTATCAAGCATATCTGCGTGTTAACCAGGAGCTGCCTTCACTATAGATGTTCTACTCCTTAAGCTAGACTTGTGAAGCTAACTAGTGGCATCAGACTTTGATCCAGAAATGCATGACATGAGATACAAACGGTAGCATGGAATTTAACCCTGAAGACTGCAACTTCAGTAAACTGACAGCTTGAAGAACTCCTGCTCCCTCCCCTGCACACAGGAGAGAAGGGATGCAGCACCACATTACCCTCAAATTCCTCAACAAAAGATTTTTGTGAGAGATGAGGATGCACAAGGAAATTTTTTAGTCCAAGACTTAAAACACTATCCTACACTGGAGCTTACACCAGTACCTTCCAAGTACTAATTCCAAGGTGCAGTCACCTAGTCTCTGGCCTTCAGGACAGTGTAAGGCAACCCAACAAGTCCTGGACCAACCCACAGTGGCAAACTCCTGTTATACACAAACATTTTGCAATACCACTACAGGTAGCTTTACAGTGGCTGGTGTGTGTCCTCAGAAAACTCAATTAAATTATTATTATCACCACGTGAGACAGAAGAAGAGAGAGGGTTAAGGCCAACCTTAAGTCCCCTGCTAAGAGAGTATGGGATTCAGAGCAAGGATTGATGGAAATGAGCCCATCTGCAGCCAAGGAAATCTCTGATCCCTCCCTGCCCCATTGGATCTTGTTCAGGTAAGCAAGACAATCTACATTCTGTTTGAGTTCTGTCTAACAGCTTTACTGCAACAGACACAAGTACAAGGAGGCTCACGGAAGAGAAATTTTTTGGTTAAATACCTATTTGAATATCAAGTGATTACAAAAGCAGAGAAAAAATCAGGAGGCAATGGCAAATTTATTTTTTTTTCACTGAGATGCACTGCCTGATGGTCAGACTGTCTTTCAGAAACACTCTCCAGCCCATTACTCAGTCACTTATTTTCTATTAGCAAAAAAACCCCACACTTGTAGTTTGATATTTTTCAAGCGTAAATGTTTGGAACAGCAGGACATCTGTAAAAGTGTTCCTCAATGCGTTGAGGTTTGAGGAGGAAAAAACAAACTTTAAAGGCAATTCTAATGGCAGAAGAAGTTAATAAGAATGGAAATGAAAGAAATTAGATGGTTTGGGGGTTTGGTTTTGTTTTTCCAGGGTAGAAGAAGAAAAGCAATTACAGTTCTCAGAATTTTTTTTAGTTTGTATCTCACAGGGCATCATTACCCACAGGAAATTGCTTGCAAGTTGTGCCAGGGTGTCACTGTGACATAATATTTGACAAAAAATAGAAAGCAGTTCCCCGGTGTGGCCCTCACTTTCTAGATAAGACGAGGGTATCAAAGGGATTCAGAATCCTATCGCAGGTGCAGCCACAGAGAGGCTCAAGAACATAGCTCCTTTATTAATATTTAAGTATTAACTAAACTGTTAGGTAATAATGAAATTAACACATTTGATATCAATACATAACAGTAAGCTGTGGTATAATGCAATTCATTTCTACACAAGAGGGAATTACCTTAATAACAGAGTTATGGATCATTTCTTTGCCAGTGGAAATAAATTCTGATCCATCACAGCCCCAAATGCTCTATACATTGTATATGTGCTAATAAAGTCCTATACCTAGCTCTGCACAGACACCAGAGACCTTCTGTAAAAGAGCATAAAATTGTCACCAGAGCACTATGTTTCCACAGGTAGAGGAAGTTCTGTGCAGCTAAAATAACTATTATGCTACCAATGTTCCAAGCCAAATCCAGCAATCTGCTGAGATGTCCACCACCAAAACTGCTACTGGCTGAAACCCCAACTGCTAGAAGTCCTCTTCTGCAAGAAGAGGAAAAGCATTGTATGGTTTTCATCCCTTCCATGAGAACACTAACTCTGTAGCATAGTCAGACACATACTTCCTTGAGTTTACTCAGAAATAGAAACCCCTAGTGATAAAGGCATATTTTACATTTCTCCAAACCCAGATTAATTACACAGTTCTTCCTTTATTTTCTGAAAACTGCATCTAAGACCATATATTTTGGCTTCAATCTACCCAAGTAATACATTTAAATACTTTTGAAATGCCTTGGTTTAATTATGGTTGCTTGGCCAAGACTTTTTATTTTGTTTTAATTAGCTTACCAGAGTATATTTAAATCAGTATATTAAGGTCTTTGCTTGAAAAAGTAACAAAACATTCAAATATTCTTCTCATATGCAAAATGGCTTAACTACAAAGTTTTATCAAAACCATTCAGCTCCTTGGAAATATTTTGGTTTTAACCAAATAGCTTTTTAATAAAAAATTACAGCCAGCTTTATTATTGACCTACGCATCATTTGAAATAACTCTGCAATACTAAGGGTCATTTCCCAAACCATCTGAGTTTGAGTGCATCTTGAAGAAAATCTTCACAATCCTGAAAGAAACCTGAATCCCTGTAATTTTCACACTGGAAAGAAACAGAACAGCAGAAATGGACTGGGAGCAGGACTATTCAGAACATATAGGGGATTAACATTATATTCCCAGTCAAAAAGAAAGAGGGAACAAGAATCAGAACAGATCATAAAGTGGAGCAGTGAGTAGGATCCAGCCAGTGAAACTGTCTCTGCAGCTGACCCCCTTGCTCCACAAGCCAAAGAACAGTGCTGCAAGAAATCTGTTCCTTCCACAGCCAGTGCTGCTCCCAGTGCATAGCATTTGCCTAGATATTACTCCCACTGTTTCAAAGTGGACACCAGCCACCTAAGAAATAACCAGAATATTTTTTTTAATATTTAAGTAATTGATGAAAATATCTGCAAAGTACAGTTTCAACGGGAATGTTCAGAGTTAAGAGAGGGCTCAATCTGAATATAAGTCCATAGAAAGTCAACAGCAAAACAGCAGCAAGTAGATGATTTGACTGTGCCAGTGAACCTTCCTCACAAAATTAATGAACAGGGGCAAGAGAAAACCAGTTCCGTGGATGAAGTCAATCAAAGACCTAATGCAAATGAAGGCATATAAAAGAGTGAGTCTGTTAGAAAACTCCTACTCTGCAAGCCTTCCACTTACAGGAAGAAAGGCAAACATTTCACCCACAACATGAGCTATTTCTATACTGGGACTGACTGATAATTCACATGTAACTGAAATTGTATTTGAGATATCACTACTTGGCAGCATAGTTCTCATTAGACAGTAGAAATGGGAGGTAGGAGTGGCTGCCCTGTTTACAAGAATGGCAAATGACAACACTGTCTCTAAATGGGCATGGCAATACTGATTACCCGGCACCTTGACAGGGACATTATTCCTGTTAGAAAGGTCAAAGGTTCTGTTTCATAAAGGAAGGACTGTCTATTATGGGAGAGAAATGTTATTTCCACATGGAGAGGTCAGCACTTCTCTTGCACGTTGGCTGAAGTTGCTGGTAGCTTGCACTGGAGAACGATCCTGCTGCAAGACTGATTATTCTGCCCACTGGCAAGGTCAATAATATTAATTTTGAGCATGCTAATTTGATGTGATGTGTATGATTAATGCTTGTTTAGTTGAAAGTTTTGTATGTTGATAAATCTGCAGCCTTTTCATGCCAATAGCTGTACAGCATGAAGTTTCTGGGAATTGGTGTGGATGGATGTGACACAGTATGCCAATCTAACAGGTGGCTAACATTAGGAGCTTGAAACTTTGAAGTGTACTTCTGTTCGTCCCGTCATGAAAATACTGCATCTGCCTGCCACAGAGAGCTCAGAAGTAGTCCAGGAGCTTCATTAATGCATGAATTAATGGTCTGATCCAGCATCCTGGACTAACATTACATTTGGAACAACTTCAGACAGTTTAAATCAGCTGTGTTAAAACTTGAAAATTACATGGACAAGAATATACAGTGACCAGATTATAACAAGACATCAGTTTATATGTTATTAAAGCATGGGCCATCTCAGAGCAGGAGAAAAGTCTACAGTAGGCACCTTTTCCTTGTGCCACTGTACTCCAAATTGCCTTGTTTTCTGAATAGGAGTCCTATTCACAATAGCCTTTATGCTGCCAAACTAAAAGCATCACATGGGCCACCTACAAATTAAGGAGAGAACACTCAAAAATGGCTGCTAATTCTGATGAGGCCTTCGTTGTTCTGAAATCAAATACTGTTTAGACATTTGTTAAATGAGAGATTCCTGTGCAAAGCTTGCAGTTATGTATTATTTCCTTCATTAATCACACACTTCAAGAAACAGGATGTCACCATAGCAAATGATGGCTTAGAAAGAACCTGGCACCATTGGACAGCATCACTTTGCTGAGGTATTCACAAGCTTCAAGAAGCATTTACTTCTTCACAGCAACACCAAGGAAGAAACAGTCTTATCCACAGTTTATAGCTGCAAACCTGGAGATCCAAAGTGAAGAATTACTTGCCTAGTGCCAGACATGAGAAGTTTAGAAGCCTGTAACGCCTGTAGGTTAATATATGCAATTCAGCTGTTTACAGAAAACAAGAGGATGGCTTAAATTTGTGTTTGTGTTGCTGTGCTTCCTCAGTGTGTTTATGTGAGTACAGCATACATGTATAATTGAAAATAATTACTGGTTTTCAGCTTAAACAATTATTAAGGATAAAAAAACCTTGTGAAATGCCCGTAGGTGCAGGTACTGGGCACAACCCAGTCTGTGTTTACAAATCTCCAAGCCAAGCTGCTGCATCTGCAGACTGCCAACAAACTTCTTTTCAGAATTGGGAACATAAGAAAGGTTTCTGAAGTAAGAAGTATTGTCACAACTGTCCTACAAAAAGATTTCTGCTCCCAGAGCAGTTGTGAATGTCTGTTCTACCAGTACCTCACTGGAGATGTAACAAGATGGGTCATGCCTTTCTCCTCCAAAGATGTGCTCTGCCTTGATTCCTGCCTGGGGCCTAAATTCCCTTGAATTCAACCTGCTGAGCAGGGTTTTTCTAAAACCTAATCAAATTACTCAGCCATGAAACTTAACACCACTTCTCTCTAACATGGAGAATGTACATGATCCCATCACAGTGTACTATATTCTTCTTTGGGTATGACTGTGAGGATCAGCTTGAGATTTGTCTAAGAGAGTTTACCTGCTCTCTTCTACAAGAAGTTTTTGACAAAAAAGGATCTGAAGATTAAAAAAACTGTGAGATCCAAAGTCCAAGTTGCTCCTAAAGGTACAGATTTTTAAGAAGAGTTTTTCACATAAAACTTGCATTTAGATGTTCTTGTACAGTTAGAAATGAACAACATATATGTGAAAAATGTAATAGGAGCAACAGTTCAGAGACTAACTCTGGTAATGAAAAATAGATTCTTAAGGGTTTTGTCACAAATTTATAGTCATACATAAACGATTGTACAATGGTCTTCCACAAACACCGCAGCTGTAAAGAAGCTGGGAAAAGAGCTCATGTATTGTTGTGTGTATGTACAGTTGCTTACCAGGGGTCTACAGGATCATAGTCAACAAATGAAAAGGCTGAGAAACACTATGGACTCCCATGAGGACCTTCCCTGCTATGGTATTCTGTGATTCTATGTTTCTATGGTATTTTATGAAATCAATATCCTTCTCCCTTTGCACTCTGGTAGAAGTGGAGAATTTAACAGTCCCTATGAGCATAAGACTGGAATTTCTGACTGATCCCGCTGAAAAGGAACTAAAAAAAAATAACCCTCCTTGACCTTTTCTGTCACCACATAAACAGCTTTTCACAAGTGCCACCAGACTAGATCAAGTATGCAAATGAGTAACAGAGACCAACTGGGAATTCTCAACTGCTGCTCAGTCTGAATGTGTTCAGAGGACCTTGATGTTCTAGTGTCATCAATACAGAATATAGAATCATTTCAGTTGGAAAAGACCTTTAAAATCATCAAATCAAATCAAAAATCTAACTGTACCAAGCCCACTGCAAAATCATGTTCCCAACCTCCATATCTACAAGACTTCTGAAAAAGGGGCTGGAAGGTTAAGCCCTACGAGGAGAGGCTGATGGAGCTGGGTCTGTTTAGCCTGGAAAAGAGGTGACCTTATCGCTGTCTATAACTACCTAAAAGGTGGTTATAATCAGGCAGGGGCTGTCTTTTCTACCTGGACACTGGAGACAGGACAAGGGGTCAGAGTCTTAAGCTCCATTGGGGGAGGTTTAGACTTGACATTAGGAAAAGGTTTTTCACTAAAAGAGTGATCAGATTTTGGAACGGGCTGCCCATGGAGGTGGTCGGGTCGCCATCTCTGGAGGTGTTCAAGGTTAGGCTGGATGAAGTGCTGAATGCATGATCTAGATGTCAGACATTAGGTTTACTTGGTGGGTTTTAGGTTGGACTGGATGATCTTTAAGGTCTTTTCCAGCCTCATCATTACTGTGATACTGTTATGTTCAGGGATGACATTTCAACCAACTCACTGTGCAGTCTGCTCAATGCCTGAGCACCCTTTCAACAAAGCTTTTCCTGACACATCTTGAGGCCATTTCCTTTTGTCCTACCTTCCTTTTTCTCTCCTTCCCACCCCTCCATGTCCCTGGAGAAGGAATGCCCCTCCTGCAGGTACACCAAAGTTACAAGTGAATGTCACTCACAAGAGCATTAAGTTCCTCATTACCCAGTAGAAGGTGAAGGGTCAGCTAACCAGCCACAAAGGGGAACTATCACCAGGGATTCAAAAGCCAGGGAAAACCTGCTGAAGTAAACAGTTCACCAGCAGACCCATAATCTGGAAACATTCACATAAACTTAACAAATACAACTAATATGTGCATTAGTAACAGAAAAAAACCACACCTAAATTTGTTGTGCAAATTATTCATCACAAATAAATGTGACCCACTCTAAGAAAAAACTGGTTTTCCACCAGTTTCCAAGACAGTTACTCAGTATGAAGTGCTACAGATTTGTTGTGTTTCCACTCTATGCAAGCATATACTACAGTGGGAAATAAATGTTCACACGCTGAGATAACAGCTTCCTGTTATGCTTTGACCCTAACTTCGATTTATTTGGAAGGTAAATTAGTTTTTTGACTCTAAAGAATTTTTCTAAGCACAAAACTACATTTTTCTCAAAGGGACAAAATATTTATTGGAATACTCAGAATAAAAATTTTGTTGGTGGTTTGTTTTTTAGAGGTTTTTATTTCTAACAAAAGTCACTATCAGCATCCTGGTATGATGATGCCAAATTCTCTGTATGAATTGGTACTGAAACATACAGTGACATAATCTCTGGTTGCTATCAGCATTTGGGTGGCATCTTTTAATCACTGGAAAGCACACAAGGCATTCAACAAACTAATACAACATTCACAGCCAACTCCAGGATAAGCAGGCATGAGCATAAAAGTTCTCAATATGGCTCTAATAGCTCTTAATTATTATAATCCTTCACTGAGCAAACAGATGTTGTAAGGGAACTTTAGTTTCTTGAAATGCAGTAATCAAACCATTCTGCTGCTGCCCTGCCTCTTTTCAGTAAATGCTTTGTACAGCAGAGTGGAAATTGCAAATGTAGTGACAAAATGACCATTTAATAGGCACAGAAATCTTGTTTCAGAAGAAAATTTCTCTTTATCCACATTGCTCCGAATCTTCAGATTACACTGCAGAACTTTTTTAGACCAAGGAACAAAAATCTTACACCTCACTTTGTATACGCTTCCCACATCTTCAGTTACTCCTAATCTGTCCACATCTTACACATTTTACAGAAACCAAACAGAATCACAGAATCATAGAATTATTAAGGCTGGAAAAGACCTCTAAGACCATTAAGTAAAGCACTGGGTCTGTGTTTGTGTTTAATTAAACACATCTCTGAAGCTGTAGCTTTCATTGTGAAGTTTTTAAATATAAAATTTTCTACCTAAAATGCTTCATTATATTACAGCAACTCATTCTATTTAGAGATTTATTTGCAAATGATCACAACCATTTAAGACATTCAAAATGTACCAAAAGACCTTCAACCTGATCCTTCACTTTTCTTGCAAACTTGAAATTCTAATTGAAGTCCTTTATACAGTAGTTTCAATAGCTATTTTGCTTGCAGTGCCTCCTTACAATAAACTCCATACAACTGTATGAATGGTATAGTAGAAATCCTAATTATTTCAATCACAATTTCAGCTATTGTGAGCTTGTATTTATAATGAAGTTTCTCCATGAATAAAAGGAGTCTGCTGTGGGCCAACAAAGCTTTGTGTCCTTTCACAGTTTTCATTCAGCCCTCATTTAAGAAAAACAACTATTGACTGCAATATGAATCTCAGGACTTGGAAAAAGCGAGGTTCTAAGGATTACCTCTATGCAATGGCCAAAACTTGTTTTGTATGTACGGCAAAAAGAAGGATGAATATTCATTTCACTCATTTGCTAAGTATACTAATATGCACTTTGTAAATGAGTTTCTATCTAGCACTAGCTATCAAACTGAAGGGTATTTGAATAGGTGGAGTTTGCTGTAATACCACACTAAGATAATGTGCTAGAAACAAATGGTTCACTGATTCCTGAATAGAAAATTTGCTTGAAAACCCTGAGAACTGGAAGAAAAGGGGGAGGGGATTAAAATGTCACTTCACAGCCACCAAGCAAACTCTTGTCATTTTTAAAGGATGTTCCTGTGGCACAATATGAATAGTTTATAGCCACGATTGTGAACATTCAATGTCATATAAGAAAAGACACTCGTCAAGAGCCTTTCCCTTACAAGCACCCTCATCATGACCTGTGTTAATGAAGTTAATTGAATTTAAGATCAATAATGGTTAATTATTGCAATTTGACGTTCTGAGATAAATGGCTTTAAGACAGAGAAATGTGTGTGTATGTGAATTCTCTCCAAAGAAGGTGAACACATTACAGCCTAAGAGGGATCACACAGTCCTTCCATTGATCCTGGTACAATCTGATCGACCTAATCCTCTGATGAATGTGGGCTTTTCACAGCTACAAGTAAATGTTCTACAAGACTACTCTAACCCTTGTCACTGACCAAATCTATATGAGCTGTACACTAGAAATCTATTGAGATAGATTAAAGAACTGCTGTAGAAACAAGAGATGCTTCAATAAAGATGAAGGTTTATTATATTGACTATTAATGTTATATGCAGTATGCAATTATGAACGCTTATGGATCATAAGAGTTTAATTTTGATCAGTTAAATATAAATGATCATACGAACAATAGTACTAAATTAAAAAAGACTCAATGACAAAAAAATCCAACAATCATATTGATTTTGATTACATATATGCAAATTCTGTAATTCCAGTGTTGAAATGTACAAGAAGATGCTCATAGACAGGTATTTATTAAATAAAATCACTCATCAACCTCCTTAGTTTAAGGATTATTTTAAAGTTTACTTTCAGAATAGTTCCTCAACAGGAAGACATTTTTTCCAACATGTTAGTAATGATATTCTTACATGCATACTGAACAAGTTAAATGACCACTTACAAGATTTATAATGACAAAGTAAATGTCAAGGAAAAAGTATCACTGATTGCAGAGCACTGACAATAAAAAGCCACTGAAGAGTTCTGTCAAAATGTAAGATTATGCAAAAACACTATTGAGAACACTGCTAATCATCTGCTCTTGTCAATTACTTGAAGGGTATCTGACAGCATATTTACATTAAACACATTTCAGAAGCAAAACCCTTAATGCTGTATCAGAATATTTTCATTATCTTTAGAAATCCTTTAAATATTCTTTTTGCAGGAGAGCATTACAGCAGCAATGATGTAATATCTATCACTGTATCAAGGTGGAGATATCTATTTCACGGTATCTATTTCACACTGTTATAGCTATATAACATTTTAAATAATATAACCAGAGACTAAATATACATGTAAGATGGCAATCTTGATGTTCTTGTACCCAACATAGGTGTTTTCATGTGACAGCTTTGTAGGAGTCTCAAACAAAGTGCAAGTAGCTGGCCTGTGTGTCTGGCCGTTCTTCTGCTCTTCATACGGCTGCATTTAATTACAGCAAAAGATACTATCAAGCAGATATTTTTTCTACTACTTCAGCTGGAGCTTGCAATTCAGTTCCTTCACAAGGAGTCACATTAATTACTAATATTTTCACCTACAGTGGAAACTTATTTTAGCTATGTCTATCTTACACTTCACGGAACCTTTCCTCCAAAATAGAGAAATAAATGAAATGTAATGACAATGAAATGTTGATCCTTTCCATGCTTCAGTAGAT
>VZRI01004727.1:42500-47500 GCA_013397515.1 Upupa epops
AAATATGTCAATTGTCTATTAGAAAGAAACAATTAAAACTAGATAATGGTTATGAACAGCTCTGACCTGCTGAGAACCTGAAGGCTTTGCTTCACTCAGGACTCCACTTCTTCTGACTGCGGGTCAGCCCTACGCAAACAAAGCCTTAACAGAAATGTTACAGAGGAAATAATAGCCATTTCCAATGATAATACACAATTTTAGCACCCACGCTTGGCTGATTTAGGTGGTCGGCTAACATGTCAAACAGCCTGCCTTAGTTAGGTGAGCCTTTAATGGGTAACTGGCAGACTCTGGCAGCCTTATTTCTGTTTTAGATTTGGTTTGTCATTGGATATCCATTACCTGCCATTCATCTTTGATCTCTTTGGACAGGCCTGATCAAAAGATGTCATTTGACCTACTCCACTTGGCAGAAACTTGTATGACTCTCATAAAGGGGGCACCCCAGCTATAAATAAAATGACATTATTATTTTTCTGTCCTATCATGTAGAAGAGACAATTATGATAATGCAGTGTCTGTCACTTGGAGCCCAGCAAATTGCTAGCTCTCATGCAACTGTTTAGCTTTCTTATTTGTTTTTTGTCTGTTTTCCTCCATTTCAAGTTGAAAATAAAACAGAATTGAAATCACTAATGCTCTGCCTCACTCTCTGACAGTCTCAGGGCTTCCTTTTATGGGACTGACATGCAGATGTGACCATCATACTGTTTGTCAATGGTGGGTGGTGGTTAAGTGCTGTGTTGGCAACACATCCCAACAATGGAATCAGGTTTATACTTCATTTCTAGCTCCACGCATGAGCTTCTATCTGACTGCAGAGCTGGTAGACATTACAACAAACAGATAAAATCATGGAGAGTGTTTATTGTATCTTTAATAAAGCAACAATAGAGGAAACGTATGAGCTCTTTCTCTACTGCCAGGGAGCTTAGCCTTAAGGGGGTGCTCTGGAAAGGATGAGCAACAAGCCAACTGTCAGGATGTTGATTGCCTTTTGGTATTATTCCAAGCAGCACATATACCCCATTCCAATGCATTCACATCTCTATGATAGCAAAGTACACTGTGCATAACGGGAGCAGAGCATACACAAAGTGCTCTGTCTGGTACCTTTGTGCCCATGTGAGACTACCTACCTTAACACTGACCAAGCTCTCTTTGGCCACTGGCCTGAACCTCTTTACAACCTCTTAGCTAAAACTCCACTTCCCACATGCAATCTTTCACCACATAGCATTCATGATCTGTCTTCACCAGGGCAATACCCAAAGCATCGTGCCAGAAGACAGAAGCTGCAGCAAAGGCCATCACTGCCACTCTTGTTGTCCAATCACTTAAGTCCCTTTGCTCTGTGGTGCCCACCCTGCCTCCAGAACACAGTGTCACAACAGTACAGAAACATTCACAAAATTAATTACCCATTTTGCACCGAAAAATATGTGACAGTTGGCCCATAAATTCACTGCAAGCACTCACTGTTGGGAGACTGAAAAACCAACATGGCTAGTGAGCAAAACCACATGTCCTATCAACCTCCTTGAGCATGAGAACAGTCACTTCTGAGAGATGAGACAATGATCATCTATGTACCTTCATGTGGTACTTGTTCTATTTGCACAGGGTGGAGATGCTGCTGCCCATAAACAGTGCTCAGAGAGCTGCTGAGAGAGAAATAAACTGTTAAGGGCTTGTAAATACTGAATAGTTTACTCCTCATTAATTATTTGTAATTAATTATTCATGATTAATTTGTGCCAGAACAGGAATATTTTATTCTGAATTAATTTAATTCATTTCAAAATTGCTACTTTAAATTGCCACCCTACCATAACGTGATATAATCTCTCTCTGTAGACAAGCCCTAAAATATTAAAAAAGCATTTAAAACAAAGGAATAGCAGCATGTTCTTTCACAGAATCGCACACTGTCTGCTGTCTTTGCAATATACTTTGTCTCCTCATCATAAAAGCAATGTGGACAAAATGGAGCCCCTCCGGTGGCCTAGAAAATTTGTGCAATGAGGAAAATGGGGGGAAATAGCTGTGTCAAACTTGGGAGTGGCTTGAAACAAGAGGCCACAAACCTATAGTTACCTGAAGATGGACCCCATTAATGCTACAGAGATGCTAACTGGAAACAACCAGGGTTTTTTCAGATGTGACTGTGCAGAGAAACTCAAGGGATCAGTAGGAAGCATCAACAAAGGAGTATTGGAACCAAAAAGAAAGTATTGCAAGTTAAAGGCATCTTTTTAAAGACGGAACACACCTAGATCTTTTCTGTTGAAATTAAGAACACTACCAAGAAAGCAAATGGTAGGACTTAATAAAATTCAAGTACATTTGGCAAGGAAGCCTCTTCCTATTGCAACAGTGCAAGTTATTCTTCTAATGCATCACAAAAGTTTGCCTTCAACATTGCATAAATTCTTTCAAGTAGAATTTTTTATTATGAAATTTAGCTTCTTAATGATACATATTGAAAAGAATAAAGATGCACAGACCACTAACTTCTGAGTCTTTACTGTCCAGAGACCCTCAACAGAGACAGGAGACAAGACAGTACTAAGCAAGCTCTTCAGTACAGTAACCAGAACAATCCCCACTTATTCTTGCTTTTCACACAAATCAAGGATGTAGCTTGCTTTTATAGAGAATATTCTTGGACCTTAACTCCACACTATACTCAGTAAGAAACATCAAATACATGAAGTGTCATTAGTTTGTATCTGTATTATCAAGCACAAGTATCATTTCTATGATCTTATCACCAAGGTAGGTCCTCAACAGAGTCAGAAAATTACATCACCAGCACCTTGTGAGCAGGCATTCAGGTCTAAGCACTCACTGGAATTTTTTTTCCCTCATGACAAAGGTTTCTGATCCCTCTTCTGAGAAGGCAGATAAGTGAATAATACAGCAGTGATCCTAAAGGAAAGTGAACGGAGACTTCTGTTCTTGGCATGGGATGACATACTAACATTTATATAGAGAAAGAAATGGATCAAAAAGGAAAGAATCATTTAGAAAACAGGTTCCTTACTTATAATAAAGAAAGTGAAACAGCGCAATGACAGCTAATCCCAGATACAAACTGCTGAAGCTGATTGAGAAGCATCCTCAGAAAGTACTTTCTCCCTCTGCCACATCTGCTGAGGATCAAAAGCAGCACCTGTGCACAGCTCTATCCTTGGACAAGGATGGACAAGCTGCCCGGTTTAACCCTAACCTACAAAGTCACTTCTTCCTCTGTTCACTGCTCTGCCTTTCTAAAGGCAAAAGGACCATTTCCTCAGATCCAGCTAGGAATTATTTATTAACCACATATAGCTAGATCGCAGCAAGTACCACCTTTATTTTCGTACATGAATACTCTATTTTGAGTTAACACAATGCACCAGACTGCTATGAATATGGCCAGTGCAAAACTAATTTAAAAACATGGCTTTAGTTAAATCAACATACATTTGTGTGCAGACACCAAACCCTTTGTCGTCATCCCAGGTATCTCCTAACCAGCTCCTTTAGCAATCTGTACTCTGCTGTGCTACAAACTACTCTGTCTCCAAGACTTCTACAGTATTTGGTGATCCAAGTAAAATGATCATTTTTCATAGAAAGAAACACGAGTTTCTCTGCACAGATTTCATTTCCTCCTACTTCTCTCCAGATACCGCCACAAACCTGTGTCCATCACAGTCTATTTATACCCCACAACAACACACTTACAGGTTTCCCGACTTTGTCCAAACACTTTTTGACACCTAAGACAGTGCCAAAGATAAAATCTAAAATGCACCGTGATGCATATGAGCTAAAATAATTAATTTTAAAACAATTTCTAGTAAACCTTCCAACCATGTACTTCACTGCACTCTATTTATTTGCCCTAAAATTTGACAGTTAAAAAAAAAAAACCCATAAAATCACTCTTCAAAGAAAAGCTGCAACATCAATAAATATATGTTAATGAAATAGTAAGCTGTTTAATAAGCCAATATCAGTTACATAAAAAATATTTAATCTGCAAATTACAACATACTTACCAAAGCAGCTGTCCATATCTAGGCAACCATAATTTCACTATCTAGCTCAGTATTGAAATATGAAAGCATTTTGTGAGGATCCAGGATATTTGGCATGAACATTAGTAATAATGTTCCTGGCACCATGCACTACCTGCATGTTCATGCTGTGGGAAGGCTTCCTGCTCCTATACATCTCATTATCTACTGGTGCCACAGTGGGAATGTGAATGCAGTCAATCACTCCCTGGATACTCAGGAAACTAGCAATGACATATAAACCTTCATTGACTTTCTGTTGCTGTTGTAGAGTGTTTGGTAACTTGATGAATGTCTGAATGTGTTGCAGCATGGCATCTAGGAAATGAGTAAGGCACCTGGACACGGAAGGCTGACTCATCTGTTTATCGCCCCCCACTACCCTCAGCAACGGCCTCCTGCTTTGCACTAACAGACAGAGAACACAGCACTTGCTTCAGGATCTAGGAGAATCACTGCCTGATCCTACTCCCCGGCTGCCCCAAGAGTAAACCACATCAACCTGTTACTCTAGTACCCAGATGGAAACATGGGGCATGCCGCACCCACGTGCATCTCTGATCTCTCTGCTCTCTCCCACACCTGCCACGCTACTGCTACTCATCTTCAGCTCACACCAAAGATGCTCAGGCATGTAACACTGAGATAAGAACTGTTCCCGCTAGCATGTGCTCCAGGCAGCTATCAATGTCAATCTAACTCCCCAACTGCACTGCTGCTATTCTAACCAAAAGAAAGGATATGTAAGGATATAGCATGGGTTATTAATGTACAGACAGGCTTATGTGCATTGCTCTGAAAGGTCCACCTGCACCATTTTAATCATTTTACATTTATTCTATGTGCGTGTCTAATGCCACATGCGTTTGTCCTCACGAATCTCTTCACTCTGCTCTAGCTCATACTATCCCAGCTTGCAGTCTGCTTTTG
>VZRI01004727.1:50000-72500 GCA_013397515.1 Upupa epops
GGCACTCCCCCTGCCCCTCAAATGGTAGTCTGACCCAGGGGTTTTCATTCTGTGTGCTTTCTAAACATCACTGCTAATCATGCTGGTTCTCAGAGATCTTGAGGACATAAAGAACATTCTGTTCAGTTATGTCTGAACACACATTTTATCTACACCAGAGTTTAGGAAGATTTGTTTCCCAGTTAATGCCTGAACATATGTAGGGTATAAACATACATTGATATTAATAGTTCAAAGGAAAATGATGGATGGAAGTGGACTAATCATGCATATTATTTTCTAAAGCAACATCTAAGATAGCTCTTCTTAACATTTCAACTACATAACCTTTACGTAAGATCTCCCATTTCCTGACACACTGACCATATTGGAAGAGGACAGCAATGATTACAGGAGGCTTGTGAACTACGTGCCAAAATTAAAAACAAAGGATGTAAACAGGATGCGTAATTAAGACACCACTGAGCCAGACATCATGACTGCTGCATGACATAACACGTATAGGAACATAACGTTAGCTGAAGCTAGTTTCCCCTCCACCCCTCCCTCTCCTTTTGTGGCAAAAGAGAAAAACTATGCAAACAGAATATATAATGTTCTTCAGATAACCTCTTATAAACTCAAAGTTTAAACTCCCCACCAGATCCAAAAGAAGCCCATTAAAAATGTAATACTAAAGTAAAGACACAATAATTGAAAAGCATCCATGTACATATTCCCTTGGAAAAAAAGATTATTTTTCCTTTCTATTTTTGCTTGGAATTGTCTTGATTCTAATAAGGGTTGTCTAGTGTAGGCAGCAATACATGGCACCCTTGTATTGACTCTTGTGTACGTACAAACTATACTGTACTACTGTAAACGCTCCCTTTACCAAAATCAATTCAAAGATACAAAACAATCTATTGAAGAGTTTTGCAGCTGGCTTTTGAACCACTTATAAAAGACAACACACAGAAAAAATTAACCCCTGTGGCTCTATTAGGAGCAGTATAATAAATGTGCATTTAAAAGATCTATAAACACATATTTATCTGCAAAATGTTCTTGCATAAAACTGTTATTGAAAAGGCTTTCATTTTATCTTTGTGTTATTGTAATTTTATTGAATTGCTTATTCATTCTTTGATATTGTGTTTTAATGGTATTATAAATCTGTTTTATGTCTGATAGGAGCCTCATTGTAAACTGATATAACAGATAATATGGCAATTCACCATAAAAATTCTAAACCAAAAATGCAGATCAGAACGCAAAGAAGCACTTTAATTCATTCTGGGTTTCTTTTCATTTTATTTTTTAATTATTTTTCATGTTCTGGTTGCCATCTGTTGATAAAAGGCGGTTGTACAAAACTCACAGTACTACACAATGGGAACTTTTTTTGAACAATTCTATTCATAAAAAAGGGGGGAAAACACTATAAAAGAATCGCACCTCTCTAGACTCAGAATCATTAGCTGGTTCATTGTATAGACCAATATAAATTAGCCGCTTTTAGAATTAAATTTCTCTCCTTTTATTTTTTTTTGCACAAGATACTTATTTTGGGTAATTTTTAGTAGCATGAATAATAGAACAAAAAAATCTTCTTTCTGCAACATCTTCTATTATTCTTGTTCTTTTATTTAAAACAATGTAGAACAATTATGATAAAAGATGTATCAACATATAGAGCAATTATGTCATAAACCACCTTCTGCTCAGAAACTTAGCTGAAAGTTCATTCAATCAAGTACGTGAGCCTGCCAAATCAAGAAAATAAAAATTCTATTAACAAGAGTCCATTGTGAAAGAAAGCATAAAACCTGATGAGTGCTAGGCTGGCACGTACATAATCCCATAAGCACTACTCAAATCCCTTAGACCTTACTTACAGAATATTTGCAGTTCTCTTTGGCAAAGCTACACCTCCACGCTGCCGACCATGTGGTTGGAGATGCATAAATGTGTCCACATGCGCTTTTTACAATTTGTATTTTGTTTGCAAGGATCATCTCATCTAAAAATAGATGTATTTTGTTCGTAAGCTGACATGTTCCTTAAGGCAGAAAATAAACAGTAACATGTCTGCAGAAATAATATGTTATTAACATGAAAAACAAGTAAAGTACCTCTTGTAAAACATAGTGGGGAACAATGTTTGGCAGCAGGCTGAGCAGTACTTAGTTTTCATACAATTTCTAAAAGTAACCAGTCGTGCTGTCATTAAAGAAGCACCACTGAGAAATCAACAGAGATGTGCCCACAAAAAAAGAAATTCAATTTTCAATCTTCTAAATAATCTTCTAAAGAAATAGCTGTTTTCATGAAAAAGAAACAAAAGGGATTCCAACTATTTCTATACTGTTGCAACACTAGAGCAAACTTAAAAACTCCAAACTAGAAAATTCAACAATTTTGGAATCACAGCATCATGCACATGTAAAACTGTGCGTGTATGAATTCATCTTCTGAGGGTCTCTAACTTACACACACACAGACACACACACTGCCACAAGAAATATACACAGTCTAATCTCTGAATTTCAAATTTCCTTGTTTGTCTCCGTATGAATCTACCTCGATAAAAAACTCGGATCAGCTTTTCATGACGTACCTCAATAAATAAGAGAAGAGGAAGGAGAGATTTTATGTGCATGTTGCAGAACAAAAAACCGCACACACGAGCCGCAGCTGTATGTATAACACAGATTCCTTAGCACAACACACCTAACAGCCTTGTTTGGAATTTTAGAAAGAATTTGGCATGTACACAAGCATCGCATATCTGCTGTAATCTATGCGTGTGTTTGTGCCTTCCTACAGACTGCATTTCGTAAACCCATACTTCAAGACTTTTAAAAAGCATCATCCAGGGCATTATTGCTTTATGTTAAAACCATAACCACTTAGTGTTCCTTCGATTTGAATACAAGGGGAAGGAGTTTGGAGAGAGCAGTGTACTGATACCACCTCTCCCTTCAAACCCTGCCTGGAGCCAGTGCAGCATTCATATAAACACTGGCTTGCACATTTTTAACACATAAATGCACAGACATACAAGTAACAGAAGTTCTTTATGCCAGCTGTACCTTTCATCTCCCTGCTCGCAGAGTCACAGGCAGAGCCACAGACCCATGCTGGAGACATGGCAGAATGACTCTCCATGGTTATTGGGGAAGAGGAATAGGATGAGGAAGGCAGTGGGAAGAGGTGATACCAGAGCCCAGCCCAGGGAAGTGACACTCCAGACAGCATGCACACCTCAGACCAGTCCTAACAGTCCCCATGACCACAGATCCACTTACAGGATCAAAGCATACAGAAGTCTTCTCTCCTTTGCACCATGTTCATATGGACACTCATCCCCAAATCCACCCTAATGATGAGAAAGGTGAATTAACAACTTGGGGACCTTCTATCGGAACAAGTCTTCAGGTAGTATTTATGAGCATGGCTAGGCAGCTGTTACAGTTACGCAATTTCCCATAAAACTAGTGCAAGTCTGGGGCATGGAAGGACTCCAGGATGAGGCACAAACCCACATACTGTTCATCTAAGTAACTCCAGGAGCCCTTCACAGCTATTAAAGACCATCACATACAATACTAACAAGAGCAAATAGCCAGGCAACCTACGTGACTATATCTTGATACATCACACAATAGCTTCATTTAGCTTAATGTAATACATTATAAAGGCAGCACAGAAGTTAACATTAGTCAACAACATAATGGACAGATAAGTGTCTTGCCATGGTTAAGAACATACCCATGTTCCATTATAAGCTCTATTTTTAGCCCCTCCTTTGCTTCCTCTCCTCAAATTGTATGAAGAGCAAAATTAGTCTGCTTGAAAATACGAGGCTGAAGTCAAAGGGAAAAAATGTTTCTGAGGAGTCATGGAAAAAAATGGGCAACTTATTTAAAATTAGACATCACTCTGTATTCTGCAATAAAATTGTAAAGACACTAGGGGAATGCACAATTTTCCATCTGATACTCAGCTATAATTCACCTTGCGGTTTGTCCCTGGAGAAGCAGTTTTTCCTTATTTGATACTGAGAAAGTATGCCTTTTGGATGCTGAAAGGTCCTATATGTTGTAGCCTCAGTTCTCAGCATTTTAAGAGTTCTGACCATCACTTGCAGCAATAGCATGCTGCAAAATAAGAGGCAACTGCTTTTCCCTGATGCCAAGACTCAAGTTACTCTTAGGACTGCTGAAAGTTAACACACAGACGCACTTTGCGTAAGTTTTTCAACTAAGGCCACCAATGTGATAAACTTTATTCCAAAGGTTTCTTGAGACACCAAGGTAATTATGTAGCAATTCTTGCAATGAGGAAAGGCAAAGTAATCCTCAATGCACAGGTCTATTTTAAAAAAGCACAAACCTTACTGAGTCTGCTCCCATTCGATGTATTAATCAACGACCTGGATGAGGGCACAGAGTGTAACCTCAGCAAGTTTTCTAATGACACAAAGCTGAGAGGAGTGGCTGACACATCAGAGGCCTGCTCTGCGGTCACATGTGACCTGGACAGGCTGGAGAGCTCGGCCAAGAGAAACTTGAGGTTCCATAAGGGCAAGTGTAGAGACATACACCCAAGAAGGAACAACCCCATACATTAGTACTTGTTGGGGACTGACTGCAGAAAAGAACATGGGGGTGCTGGTGGGCCACTGGCTGACAATGAGCCAGCAATGTGCCCTTGTGGTCAAGTAGGCAAATGGTCTCGAGGTGCATTAAGAAGACAGTAGGTTCAGGATTCTCCTTCCCCTCTACTCTGCCCTGGTTAGGCTGCATCTGGAATACTGCATCCAGTTCTGGGCTTTCCAATTCAAGAGAGACAGGGAGCCACTGGAGAGACTCCAGCACAGAGTCACCAAGACACAGGGCTAGGGCATCTTCTTTACAAGGAGAGGTTGAGATAACTAGGCCTGTTTAGGCTACACAGGAGAAGACTAAAGGACAATCTCATAAACACTTAGAAGTATCTAAAGGGCAAATATCAGGGTGATGGATGGTGTCCAGCAACAGGACAAGGTGCAAGAGGTATAAATTGTAACATAGGAGAGTCAATTTGAACATAAGGGAAGTCTTTCTTATGGTGAGGGTAACAGTATATTGGAACAGGCTGTCCAGAGAGGCTGTGGAGTCTCTGACTTGGAGACATTCAAAACCCATCTGGACATGTTCCCCTGTGATCTATTCTAGGAGAACTGCTCTTGCATGGGAATTGGACTACATGATTTCCAAAGGTCCTTTCCGTCCTTTCCAACTCCCAGAATTCAATGATTCCATGATATAAACATATAGCTCCATTTTACTATCAAGAAAGGTTAAAAATTTATGAAGACCTTCTTCTTTCCTTTTTTTTAAGGTTTTTAAAAAATACTAGTTATTTGGAGAAGAAAAAGTAAGGAACATTTTTCAAAGGCATTACAATTAAGAAAAGGTACTTTTAAAACTATGAAAATAACTGAAAGAAACATTAGATGCAGAAAGGAAATGAGAGTTTAGTTACCATACTTATCCTGCACAGAAAGCTTGAAGTGTTCGCTCTATGAATTGTGCAAAGCTTGAATTAAAAATTATTTTTTTACATTACATTATAGTCAGATATCTAAGAAATTCCTAACATAGATCTGATGTTGTAGAACATCAGTAAATATTGGTAATGAGAGCCAGGATTTTCAAGTTTATCCCAAGCTCTGATTTGCTGTATGACTTCAGCCAACCCATTTCAACCCTTTAATTTTCTTTTTCTCTATAATTATTACAATAATCAATAAGCCTCACTATACACCTTTAGGTCAAGTTCCTTGTACATACAAAAGCAGCTCCATCAATTTTAATGGAATCACATACTAATGCAGAATTTGGCTTTCATATTGGGATGTTATAATAAATTAATGCTTAAGAATTTTTTTGCAATCATCTGCAGTAATAAGCTATACAAGTGCAGTTATTGTTGACATAGTAAAAGTAACTAGAAAAAAAAAATCAATAAATGGTGTGCATGATCTGCAGGTGCTGCACGTGGTCTCCTCATGCTAAAAAGAGCATGTGACAGAAGTGACAAAAAGCCAGCACATGTTGGTCCTTACTAACTCAACACTTCAACTTTTTCTGTGATGCTAATGCCACTGTTAAATCCAATATTATATAAATTTCAGTTCTCAACAGAAACACTCTGAATTCAGCCTATTTCATTCCACCAGCTTTTGAAGTAACACAGGACATGCAACATTCTGTTCAGTGGGTTGTGTTCAGCATTGTGCACTACAAAGGAAAAGGTGCAGAGAGAGAGTGGGAGCACCTTCACAATTCCCATCTCTGTCCACAGTAAGCCCACCAAGCAAGCACCTAAGCTACATCCTTCAGCTGTCCAGTTTTACTCCAAGTAGGCTCTTGACAGCAATGATTAGTGAATTTATGCTACCACGCTTATACAAGCCAAGCTTTTTTGTTTAAATTAAAACTACCTTTAACACACTGTACTCAAACAACGTGCACAGCAAGAACTGGTTTATAAAAATCAAGGTCCTTTTTTATAAACTGCGTGAATGTAATTATTCATCTAAAACTAGTAAACAGTACCTTCATGCATATAATTTAAAGACTGCCTTTTTCTTTTCAAGCTGAAATTTTCAAAGGCACCTGAAATTTAAGTGCCCAATTATTAATGAAATTAAAATATTTGAGCATCAAAACCCTTTAGAATAGCCAAAAAAAAATTATAGCAGTCAGCACAGGATTTTCAAATTGTCTTCTACCAGTATTCAGTCAAGAGTTTTAGTCAGGTAATGAACTCCTGAACATACCACAAAAACCCTGCTGGAAGTTTTGCTGAGACAACTGCACTGTCAAAATACACTACTTCACCCTGTGATGTTATATAAATGGATTTTTGATAAGTAAGAAGAAAAGGCACTATTTTGAGAAAACTAAACAGTCTTGTGAGCCCTTGAAGGCACATCCCTGTAGGCTCTGCAACTGTATTTAGTACAAGAATCACATTAGATCTGAGCAGGGCCTTTGGTTACCTCTACAGCAAACAAAGCATAACAATAAATTCAAATGCGGTCATCAAAATACCCCTATACTTTATTAAGATATAAGACATTAAAGGAAACATGACAAACAATGCAGAAACAGTAACTTGCTAGATTTTGTGTAGCCCATTCCTTTATCACATAGCATTAGCCATTGTGTCTTTTAGATGCTACAAGTTCAAAGACAATGGGAGAGATAGGGAAAAGGGATGAAGTTTAATCAACAAGGGGCGTATTTGCTTTTGGTGAAAAGCACATGGTGCTATCCATTTCGGAGATCATGAAGAAAGTAAAACTCTGAGGGTATGCAAAGAAAGATCTTGGACAAATGAGTTGATTCTGACATTTTAATGTGAGAGAAAGCAATCAAATCATAATTTTATAAAAGTATTTTTCTCACAGATATGGGTAAAAAAAATAGCAATGACATTTCACAAATCCTCACACTATCAATTACCTGTTTAATAAAAATTACTAAATCATAAACATAGATTATAAATTATAAAAAATAATTAAGTAAATCATAATTCTTGAACATCACTTGCGAAAAGCTGGAGCTTATTATTTCCAGTCACCTACTGCACTACATGCTGCATAGAAACACCTTTTACATTATTTGCTTTGTGGTAGCTATAAGTGTGCATTGCAGCAGTAACCTCTCATTTATAAGCATCTCTCTATACCTGTAACAACAGCAAGTTCAGAAAGAGCATTGGGGCACAAATTAAATTCCAACATTGAAGCTATTTAAGCTGCAAGACATAATCACTGAATAAGGAAAGTAAAGCATCTAGTATATGGAAGAAAAGAATCCAAACTAGCTGGGTCGCTATGAAATGCATATCCTACAACCTAACAATTTTATAGGGATACATTACACATCAAGATCCATTGTTGAAAACAGAATTAATTAAAGCCTTCAAAGCAGTAGCAAATTTGAAATATATTTTTTTCTTGCACTAGTATCCTGTTTTGAAAGTTCAAAATCACTTCATGGCACAAGGGAAGCCAAAACAGCGTTACTGCCTCCTTCCAGAAGGATTAACCTGCAACATATCCCAGTGTCTGAAATCAAACATCTGCATTATTTGATCTAATGCTATTAATAAACGTGAAAGCTCTGGCACCTGTGAGAGAGTGAAAAATGGAACACAGAAGAATCTTTTAATTTAATATATTAATGGTAAACAGCACTTCAGCAAGGGAATTTTATTTTTTTACTTCAGCTGCAGACTAAATATATATACACTCAAGCAACTTGTGATTATTTCGATTCATATTAGATAACTTTTCTGGTTTACTTGTTTGCAAACTTACTGGCTCCCTGAGGTCTGAGCAACATGTTCAAGCAGCAGATAGACACCTAAGCCACAGAAAGGGAGAGAAGCAATACAGCAGCACCTCACTGGCATGAACCAACAGAACCTAGGCAAAACCGGTTCGGGAAATGTGGGGCATGGCTGAAGATCAGTGGATTTGCAAAACTACATCAGATTCAGAAAGGTGTCAACTGCCACAAGTCCTTTTCCTGGGAGTGACCCTACATGACAAATGGCAGGCTGCCAGGTGTAAATCCATAGGACACAACGCTGGCAGAACAAACATTATATGTCCTTGTCTCCCGGCATACCTTCCATCCTTCAGTCTTGCACAGGCAGAGGGGCAGAGAACCAACAACAGGGACAGACAAGGTTCTGACAGCTACTACATGCAGTGCCTCTTTGGTGCTGCTTGACCTCCCTGTGGACCACCTTCAAGGATCTGCTCTGAGAGGCTGCAACCAGAAATTTAGTGCACCGGAATGATTTTTCCCAGTCATGCACTCTTCCCACAGCTTTCAGCAGGACAGAGAAAAATTCTTACTTCAACATACAGAGAAAATGTGTATTATACAGCTAGACAACATATTTTGTTAATGAAGCCTGTGTTTTAAGGAGACTGAGAGCATGGAGCTAGCTAGTACTATAATGTTAGATTCTGCTTCACCGTTTAACTGATTTACAGATCCACACAGTAAAAAAGCACAAGTTCATTTAGTGAAACGTATGTATTAGATTAACAATCAAGAAAAGGTCGAAATGAAAATGAGAACATAAACAATAAGAATCCAAGAGTGGAGAATGCTGGATAAAGCAGTTACATGATAGAAATTAAGTAAACCAATGATATTTCTTGAGACTGTGTATGTTCAGATCCCACACAGTCTAAACCGTATTTTTCAACAACAAGCTGATACATTTGCTGTCTGATCATTATGGATTTTGACAACATCATTTTGGAACCTTGGTTACTAAGATATCAATAATTAAATGCTTTCACACTTTGCTTTTGTGGATACTGGCAACTTATCTTTGTCCTCTGAAGAAGCTAATGGTATAATGGGCAAAACATCAAGAATAATTAAGTAAAATGCTGGTATAAACTCCATCAGAAAAGAAAATACAACTTTGTGCATGGCTCCTGCTTGTTATCTCACATCCTGTATTCAGCTTCAAAATTTGGGATAGTTATTTCTTTGTGGTACTTCTGTACTCTGTTTTGTGTGTGTTTAGAGAAAGAAGTACATGCTGCAATTAATGATTTAATAGCCTCTATGTGTACTCTCATTTTCTAGTTAAAAGAATAACTGGCTGAAACAGCAGTAGCCCATTACAAGCAGCATCTTTCTCCTTTTGTCTCTTCCTGTAGAAGTGCTCCCTGTAACACAGAACTATTCAAGTCGCATGCCTTGATTTGCAGAAAAGATACTGCAACCCCGTGACATCTTTGAGAGGAGGAGTGGAAGAGAAACAATTAATTTTAAAGAGCACAAAGTCTATTTTAGCTTTGTAAGTACATCATATTCCCTAACTGGGAAGCTCATACAGGGAAATTCATACAGGGAGGGAAAGAGTCCCTTCTTAGGGGGTACACATAAGGATACACAAGGATGCAGCAGGAATTTAAACAGCATGTAAAAAGATAACTTTATTACAAAACTACTAATATCTTGATGCTGTCACTATGAGAAACCAAGGCAGAACAGATTCATTTGGCTGAACAGTGGATGCAGCTCTATATAAATGATTAATACTTGGTCATAAGCCATATAAAAGGGGTTTGCCAACAAACCCAATATACTTCCTTCCCAGCCCTCCATTGTATTTTATATAATGACAGACTAAGTTCCAAAATAAGATGAAGCTTGTGTCTAGATCAAATACAAGGAAACCTCACCAAAAAAACCTGAACAGCCAGCTTATCGCAGTAGAGGAGTAACTTCAATTGGCAGAGAATGTCTAACCCTGTACCTAAACTCAATACGCATCTCTGTCCCATTATCATTCCGTTCAGAGGATTAAGATACCACGTAGCAATGTCAAAAAAGCACAGATTTTCATTTATTTTTTTTAATCAAAAAGCTCTGAAGAACAGATTAACAACATCAAATAGCACTGCTTTTACACTATCACAAAGAAGTTCTAAGCATAACTACTTAACTAAGTGATAAAGCACAACTGTCTCAGAATATTCCTGAAGAAGGTAAAGTCTTAATGTACAGCATTTCAGGACTGTAAAAAAGGCCAGTAGGTAGGGCTGCTTTTCAACTGATCTGGTCTTTTTGAGTGCCTGGAGCTAGTCCATCCCTGAAAGCCACTGAACCATGCTCACTACAAAGTGTCCCAAAAATTGGAAAATAATAACTTCTACACTCAGTATGCAGAATACAGCCAACTAAACGCTTCCTGACCTACAGAGAGCAGTTCCCTTCCAGATCAGAAGTTTCATATTGCTTCATATCCTTTCTGAGTTGCATAATTCACACAAATACTTTTCCATCCCTGTACATAACAATTCAGTCTTCAAGTTGGTGATAAAGTTCTTACAAAAACCGTATTAGCTCCACAAATGTTTATCTTTAATCTATGAATAACTACATTTGGAGAAAATGAAATGCTGCCTTTTCATCATTAAATTATGCAAGACTTGCAATCTTCACGAGTAAATTTGTTGCAATGAAAATGGACATCTTGGTATGAATTACAAAGGGCTGGAAAATCTGAAGTAGAAATAAGCCACCAAAAACCTATGGGAAGAAATATTACAGGAACCAGTATGTCAACCCTAATTGTGTAATTACTTTTTGGTTTGGTCATATAAGCTAGAAGCAAGAAACAAGAGACAATGGTAATTTCTTACTGTTGAAATGAAGGTGTCAAACTGTCTTGTACACTCTCTGTGCTCTAAGCTAAAGTCTACATTTATATCATGTTACTTCAATTACAATCTTAAAAGAGACTTGAACACTTCAGCCATACTAGGCCAGTATTCATAAATGTTAAGCAGACATGTGGCCAGTTTTCTGCATAAATACATTTTCATATATGTGCTTGCTATTGAAATTCTACTGCCTGGATCAACTGTTTGAAAAACAAAACTTCTTGTTTTAGACAAATACACATTTTGAAATATTCTGCAGTTTTTTGTTGGTTTGTTTTTGATTTTTTTATTTGATGCATTTAAAAGATTCACAAACATCAGCAGCAACATGAAATACACAGTAACACTTCTGGACTTGATCCTAGCATCCGACGCACAACACTCCAATCTCCACAATAACCTTATTTACAAGAAGCTACACGCTGTAAACATGAAGAATTTGCCTGCGATTTGCCCAGCATCAGAGTGCAGGGAAAAAGGTGCAAATGAAAGGCAGCTCTGTGCTCCCTCCACTGCTGACCTCCAGCCTGCACTGCCTCTCTGCCCATCCTGAAAGGAGTGAGGAGACGTGACCCCCCCTCACCCCTTCCACAGCATCCAATGGGCTAAGTCATTTGCTGTCTTTTTCAAAAGCAGCCCAAAGCAATCTTTATGCTACTGCACATTATTGTCACTTTATTTGTAACTTATTTGTTTTCATTTCTTCAATTTGCCTCCTGTGGGATTGACTCCTGGTACAGTACTGACAGATGTGTGTGTGAGAAGAGCAAACTTTATTCTATGATAGACAGAGAGAAATCAATGAAACAAGGGCTGCCTTACAGTAAATAATCACAATAGAGAGTGGAAGGGTAACAAATGTTAAGGACAGAAACAATATCTACTGAACAGAAACAGTATATATGTGGAGTAGACACTTGTGTATAGTCAGAACCACAGAGGAATGTTAGGATCATCCCAACCAAAGATGGCAAAACTTCTGTTTTAAACCACATTATTGTAGATTTTATAGAAAAGGCACAGTTTTCTAGAATTCATTTTAGGAATATTTTTAACCATTTTAATGGGACTACTGTTGAATGCCTATACACAGAGCTATGTGAAGAGTTACATGGAAAAGAAATGCTATAAATAATTTATGCTGCAAAATTACTTAATATATCTTTTCACACATAAATGCTAAGGCTAATTAATATCAGAGCTACTTATGAACTACTTTTTGACTGCTTCTCAACTGACTTGGGGCTCAAGTGGCATAATTGGGGGCTATTTATGGAAAGAAGTAAAAAACTTGCCATGATGCAGCAATTACTGAAATGCCAAGTATCCAAAGCTCTTTACAAACTGGAATATTAAGAATAGTCCCAGGACAAGGGCAAACTGAAGAGTTAACTTTTTAGTAAGTTACACAGGCACATACATATACTCTGTTGCAAAATACAGCACACACACATACACACACACACAAACATAACCTATTTCTCTGCGTGAATAGATAGGTCATTCTATCACTACTACTACTTAGCAGTCTCGATGCAGTCAGTAACTAAGTCTGCAATTGAATACATTAAGTAGTGCAATTTCTAATGATTTCAGGAATGTTTTTTCCTGGAATTGTGTAAAAGTACAGCAATGGCATAAATACATGAATAATATGTATAATAAAATTACAATTTGTGACTTTCTGGATACCTCTAAAAATAATCCTATTCATGTGGCACACAAAATACCTTTTCCTTTTACCTTAGAATACAGCTTTCTGTAAAGAGTAAGGCCAGATTTTAAACTGAGACTCAGATGCAAACACTGACATGAAGCCACATCCACAAGATCCAAGACCAGTTTTGGCTCATGTTTATGTAGCTTCCTCAACTCTAGCATAGGATATGACTAATTGTGACAACTGTGATATCAGACATTTTGGCTTTCCTTAAAACTTTTTCCTCCTTTTCGGTTTCCCAAAGAAATTCATGAGCATTTTTGATTGTTTTCTTTCCTTTCTAATTTAGAATCATTTGACTATTTAGAAGATTCCTTTTTCTTTGCAGCTGTTTAACTTCCACTTCAGTTTTTTAATTAGTAAAGCTTAAAATGAAAAAAAAAGATGCTTCCCTTCAACAATTTAAAATACAAGTTCTTTTTTCTTAAACCGCTTTTATCTTTCATTGAATGACTGAAGATCATACTGCTAGACCAAGGCTAAGTATATATTGTGAAAGCAGAAACTGAATTACAAACTTCACCTCAAAAGCATCAGTTTAATTGGAAAGCTGTACATTCCCAGAACACTCTTGTGAAGCAAGGTATATCCTCCCTTCCTCGTTATATAGGTTGAAAACCAAGATATACAAAACATAGTGACTTCCCTTCCAAGAAAAATCAGGAATTCCCCACTCACAGCATTATGCTTCTACACCTCTTTTTCTTAAAGCCTGAACTGCACACAGTACCAAAAGCATGTCAAAATAGGAAAATTTCAAAATTGTAACACCTGCTACAAAAACTCAAAAGCACAGATATTCTGAGCCTTGCTTCTGCTGGCAAGCTCTGCAGTTTCACACACATGTTAGCCTGACTGCGATTCAAGCTATCTTCAGCTATGTAACGATCAAACATTCTGGTATAACCGCACCGATACAGACGGGGGTTCCCTCTTCCTGATTCCTTCAGTACTGTGGGATAAATAAAAACCTGTTTCATACTAATATTTTTACTTCTCTAACTTGTTGTATTCTACTACAGAGAAAAGAAAGCAAAAAAAATATTATATCAATGATCCCTGTATATTATACCTATATAATTATATACAACTATACCTATAAAATTATACCTATGATGCCAGTCTCCTTTGGCTGGCAATTAACAGTCCAACTAACATCTACTTATACTGTGCTAAAAATTTATCTTCTGGATACACAGAGTGTGCAAAAAACCCTAAAGTACATTTTTTTTAGTAACAAATACGAATGACAGCAAAAAGTTTAAAAAGCTAATACTCCTTTCATTGGGTACCAATATTCTCTTACACTCCATAAAATATATGTTGGAAAATCATTAGTTCAATACATAAATTTGATTGTGACTGTATCTAATTTCAGGAATCTAGTCTCTCACTGCAGTATTTTCTTTCCAAGAAAAAATACATGTATATGAATATTAAAGTTAGGCTTTTTTGAAATAAGCACTCCTAGTTTTTGATGCTGAATTCAGCTCTGTGTTTACATATTTTGATTTCATTAAAGACAAATACATATTACTGTGTGGTACTGTAAAAAGTTCTATTTAAACTTCAAAATACTGGCATTTACCAGACGCTTTTGACTGAAGTCAGGTTTTGTGACAATATTTCTTATAAGCAGGCCCCAGAAAATAGGAGAACCTGAATATCAAAGACTGCATTTATGACAATTACTAACATAAAAAGTTTGCACATACACCTCTTTTTAAAAGCATGCCTGCTTTCAGGCACAGCAAGATAATACAGCATGCCAAATAGCAGAGATTTAGGTAACAATCTAAAACTGCACCCTCGAAACAAGACTTTTTAATGGAGTTGCTGACAGGCTTAAGATGTCATCATGGATATGGCCAAAACAAAGCTATAACTACATATCTGTAAGAATATTCTCACCTTATACAATTGCTGGGATTTGTTTCACTGTCAAATTAATGACTGCATCTTTTTTTTAGTTCATATCTCATAATAGTTTGCTCATCTTTGTTCTTCTCCCATCACCATCGTTTCACATTTGCCTTGATCTTATTTTTAATATAATTTACATACATACAAACACTAAAAGATAGTAACAAGAATAATACTACACAGTATAGTATGGCTAGAGCACAACTTCAAACTTCAAGACTGCAGCTATAATTTATATTTGTTTTGTCAAAATGAACAGAAAAAAAGCTCTGATAAGAATGTATTTTGAGAAAATACAAGAAAAGAGACAAGAAAATGAGACAAATGAGACAAGAAAAAACTACTAGTAGTTTTAGAAGTTCTGATTTGCTTAGCAGCTGCAGCTGCTAAACATACTAAGTAGAACACAGCCAGCACATAATTGCCTATGAGCATGCAGGCTGTAACTACTACACAGCTATTTTTACTGATTTTAATGGAATGTCCATTTCAGATAGCAATAACAACAAACCAGCAAGCAAAGGGACAAAAATGCTGGGAAAATTACAGATTTACTAAGGATCTTTTGTCGAACTTCACTAGCAGAAATGAGAAACAACCTTGACACAGAGAAAAAACCATCCTCCTTTTATTTTCTTCAGAAATACTCACAAGGCAAGGAGCATTTTTTCATAAACAAGAATGTATAAAACCCACTGATTCAGTACAAAACTATCTGTAGAAGATAAGAACATCTGCAGTGTTCTAACACTGCAGTCTAAACACTGGGTGATAGGCCTTGCTCCCTCTGTTTTCAGCAATAGTGGACGTTGTGCGCCTCCCAACAATATCAGTGTTATAAACTTTATTATTACATTTGGTATTTCATGAGGTGTCTGGCAGCCAATTGCTGGGATGCTGTACACGGTATAGTTCTCCCACACGTTTCATGGGTATTTTCTGAATTCCAGTATAACCTAACCTGTTAATGGAATGCATAAACACTGTTAACTGATAAATTCCCTGGATCAACATCTCAGAAATAGCCATTAAATAAGTTGGTTGCTAACTGTGGAGGAAGATTTTGATTTATTGAATAAAGTATCATCATGGGATGAAAATCAAGATCATATTTTTAGGGAGACATGACATATTATCCATAACAAGATTTTGTACTAAAAGAGTGAGGATAAAGAGTGTGTTTTTACAATAGAATCAACAGCCAAATTTACACAGTGCTCTTACCTATCAATACAGACACTTGACTGTGATAATATTGTCTATAACTTCATTCTCTTCTGAACAGTAAGAAAAGTTTCTCAGCATTGCACTAATAATTGTCTAAGTATTCCAAAATAAATGAAAATATTCCACCTGACTGAATGTCATCAAACAAAACGTCCATTCCTGGTTGGGTCGTTAGTATTGCATTACATTTCTTAAGAAAAACAATGCTTCTTCCAAATCCTTAGAGGTTCTTAAGAACTTAAACATGTGTTAAAGTCTATTACTAGACAAGATGAGAACCCAACACCAAAATGTCTAGCAGACTCTGTCTGTATCTATCCTATGCCTCTGCTTATTGTTGATGTAGTATAAAGTTATCAGGTAACACAGGTGAAATTCTTTTCTTTAGGCTGACACTACAGGTCTTGGTGAAAGCCCAATAAAGTCACAGTCAGTAAGAGAGTGATATTTGAGTTAGGCTTTGGACTGGGTCTCAACAAGAGCAAACACTGGAAGAATCACTCCTCACAGCTTACTCTGAAGAGCATTCCATAGCAGTCCCTTTGCTCAAGCTATCAAAAACTACATCAGTCTATAAGATACCTAGAAGTAAAATAGCCTACAGGAAACTCCACAAGGCAGTCTAACATACTGTTGCAGTAAGGACACCTAAACTATGCCTGGCAAGTATGCCTTGCAGTACTCCTAGAAAGTTCTGGGTTGTCCATGACTACTGGCCAGGAAGGTCACAACTGCAGCACAGCCTCTTTTTTTGGATGCCTCCACATTTATGTCCTACCATTCTGTAACAGTGAAACAGACTAAGGACAGAAATGAAGCTCTCCAGCCCGTACTGTTAAAGTTTATTTTTACTACTGGTAACCCTAAACTACTTGACCTACCTGTTAAGGAAGACAAGCATTAAGCAAATGTAAAGCTGTTGTTGTATGTAAAGTGACAGGCATTTGCTTCAGCTAAACAGTTTTCAGATATGGTTCATTGCATACAGGTCTGTGAGATTCAACAGAAAGTTCTTCCCCATGCAGGCTGGATGTAATCACACTAAGGATGAAAGGCTTGTTGGGGAAAGCAGTGCCAACCACCAGGCTCCACAGCCCACCAGGGGCTGTGATAGAAGGAAAAGCTGAAAGCCCCTTTAGCACTTTGTAAATACACCTCTGAAGAGTATAACTTTCTGCCTACTCCCCAGATCCTTAATCACATAAAAAATCGTACCATTAATATCCAGATAAGCAACTGTTGTAGGCTTAAGGATGAATTTAAGTGCCTCCTTTATTCTATGCAGGTGCATCCCACACTGAGTATACCAAACATTCTAGTTATATGAACACTAATTTCTTAGGTGAAGAAATTTCTATTTTAAAATTTTGGGGAGGACTTGTATGTAAAGCACATCAGTGATCTGATAGACTTTAATAATTATTACACCACCATGGTTTTTAACACAACACACCACACAGGGACATCTCCACTGGACATATGCAGCGAAATCTGGGGGACTCCAGAGCGTTAGCAATATTACAGGTTTGTATCACTGCTGCCAACACAACACACTCACGGATTAGCACCCCATTACGTCAAGCATGACACAAATGCACAACACAAAAAGACATTTCTATGTAGGCAATGCAATCAAACACTTCACATAAAGTTGATAATGAATCTAAGCATATTCTTCCAATCTTTACAACAGACCACACCAGACAGTTTATCACAAATTTTAACTTTTTTCTTTCATTAACGTTTTGTAAATCAACCTTACAAGATATCCATACACTCTACACATTTTTTTCAGTTTAATGTATTTCAGGCAAATAGTTTTGTTAACTAAAAAAAAGTATCAGTGAACGCTGAGTAGCAAAAATGTTTTTCACTGAACAAGTTTCAAAAGCACAAAGTTGCAAAGAATAACTAATTTTAGTTATATAAATATAACTAAACTATGCTAAACTATTTTAAACGAAATGACAACTTTGTTCTGCAATTTGTTTAATCATGAAGACCAGATTGAGCATTTGAGTCACACAATTTTGTGTTGCACACTCCTACAAGAAGAATGTGCTGTAAAATTTTATTTTTTTCCCCTTCATTCAGCTTACTGCTTGCTTGTCCTACTGCTTATTCAGCTAACACTCTCAGAACAAAATGCAATCACATAGCAAGACTACACTGCTGCTAGAATATTTTACACACAAAACACATAAGGATGAGGGAAGAATGAACATATATTGCATCAGAATATTTGATAACTAATACAGATAGGGAGCATTTTATTGCAGGCCCAGAGCAAAACCAAAGGAAGACAAGGTATCTTGGGTAAATGATACATTTCAGCATCTAAAAAACACCAGCTCTGCTGTTTAGTGGTCTGCCTTCTACTTTTCAAATATCCTTTCAATAAAATATGCAGCAAGTCTCACCCAGTCAGTCCACATAGCTTGCATAGCTCTATTTTGTTCATAAAGTTAAGGCAGTTGCCTGTTACTTTTAAGTATAAACTATCCAATTAAAATGCAAGGGGATTTGGGAGTTAACCAGAGAGCATAGCACACATTTAACTCTAAAACAACACAGTGAATGTGAAGATTTGAAGATAAGTGAAAAAGAGTGATATATAAATTCAGATATTTCTGTCCATACAGTGGTCCACATCTCTACCCATTTCTCCATGACACTAGCCCTTCTTTTCCCTTTTCCTGAAGGCATTCCTACTCCTGCGCTCTTTTTTTTCTTTTTTTTTTTTTTTTACACAATTACCCTAGGCATTAGAATGAAAGCAGTAGCATGCCTGACGGCTTGTATCTGATGATTCCCTATCTCTGAGGCCATCTGGCCCTACTCCTAGATTTTCACGTGATACAAGTTAGTCCTCTTGCACCTATAACAGTAAGCCCATTGTCTTTTACCCCTGTTGTTTCTGAAGAGGTATCCCAGAAAATACGCTGAATAAAACAAGGTAATTTCATACTTTACATCACATAAGCGCATACAAATATGTTTCACACGTATCACTGCAGTGAGGCTTGGACACGGAAACGTGTACACTTAAAGAACTCCAGGGCATCTTCCAAGCTTCTGGCTTAGCCTGCAGAAGACTCTTCTTAAGCCCATTAAAAACTGGAGATATGAAATATTTCTCTTCCACTGCACAGGCTTGTAGGACTGAAACCCTAAAATCACTGTGCATATAACAGCAAGCTACACTGGGAAGAATAAAAAGGGCAACTAACCTTTAAAAGAGTAGAATAAAAAGTCTCTCATATCAGAATTCTTCAGAAGGAAAAACATATTCTCAATCCTTTAAAGAGGCAGTGTCCTCTAAAGAAACCGAGAAACACTCTGGATCTCTTGCAGTAGAGACAGCAGACCTGAAGACTGTCAGATAGCTGTAAGGTAATACACTGGAATATGAAGTGTATGTACTGGCAGGGTGGGAAGTGTTACAGGCTTACTCAGTTCAGCCAAGCATAGAAAATAGTTCAGCCAAGCACGTTATATATATTTCCTGAAGATATTTTTCTCAGTATACAAATATCATGCAACTCGGTGGTTCCTACTGTGATACTACATTCTACTTAACACAGTGAGTTAAACACTGGCAAATACTTGATTACTATTATACTGTTTATTTTAAACTTCCTTTGCACATTCTTCCACCAGTTAAAGCAAAACAGTTTACTATCTGTTACAGTGTTAGCATTTGATGTATTCTGTCCATCTTTCATTTCATATGAACAAAAAAGACATTCTGACTTCAGCACATTCAGTAGTAAGGTATCTCAAACTCCTAAGCAGTTTTCTTTAGAGAAGTGCAAAAAGAGCCTGCACTTGTGCAAGGATGAGCAAAGGGCTAGGACAGAAAAATCCTTTTGTAGAGTCCAACATCATTCATCTACAAATCAATACATATTGCAAATGGGAAACAGCTATTTTGTCTTCCTTCCACACCACACACCAAAAAGGGAACAGGAAAAATCACAGGGAAAAGACTTGCCTCAATTTGACAGAGCAGGAGGAAACAGATAATCACCTGCAACTTTTGTCTATAACCTGCTAAGAAATCACTACCAGACTGAACAATAGCTGCCTATATTCCAACACACAGCCATCTATCCATATGTCTCTTATCCAACATTTTCTTGATGTCAGCACTATATATCCCTCCATTAGGGAACTACTGCTACAGTTCCCCTATCAGTAAATAAACTGTGATCGGCAGATCTGAAGTATAGCAAACACTTGAAGAGGTATCAGAGGTGTTGATATGTGGAAAGGAGACAAATCTGTTTCCCAGCGAAGGAGGAAAGAGCTCTATAGCTATAAACATTTTGCCTCACATGCTGGCATGGCTATCCCACATTTATCTAATATACAAAAACATGCTAGGGAAAGCACTGCATAACCATATGCAAACATGCGCTTGCTTGCTCTACAGAAGCACAGGGCCTACACAGCCTTGACAAAAAATGGAAGTAATATGTCAAACTGAATTATCATTACATATAAAAGAAAAAAATAAGTTAGCCCAATTGAAAAATACCTGTCAGCAACTCTATACGACATCCTAACTTTACATATAAGTGCTGTGTTACTAGTCACGGGTGACAGCGGTTTTGGTCACGCAGTGTTTGGTAGCTACTTCCAAAGCTGATGTTAATGTAATATGTGCTACTGTGTTTTACAGAGCTGTTACTTCTCGGTGATCTGTTACACAATCTTCGGTTTATACTTAATTCTGAGAAATCACTAATATGAAATATTACTTGAGACTACAGATTTCTCCAAGTCATCCAAGTTAACTTCAGCATGAGCTTCCTGTTACCAGCATTGAAATGAAGAGCTCTATGCAGCAGATGTGTCATACCAGTGTTCAGATGGTACCCCATTTCCCTCTTAGCTGTGTTCTCTCCTATGAGTAAATACTGGAATGGTTACAAGTGAAACAGGGTGTGGGAGCAGAAAATGTGATGCAGGCTATAAACAATAAGCAGAGGAGCCTCTTCTGACACACTGTTGCAGAGTTATGAAAATAATCATCCTAGGAATCGGCCAACGTGAAAGGGATGAGGTGTGCAAGAAACAGTGCGTAAGATTTCCATTCTACGATTTTAATTCTCAATATTTCACAGCATATCTACTTGCAAATCTTGATGATAACACTAATACCTGTTCTGCTAGTGAAACAAGTACTTTTGTTCTGACAGCACAAGCTTGAAGTTTCTTTGTCCAGTTCTAGAAAACAGGGTAAACGAATTATGAAATTTAAAAAGTTAAAAAACTGCAAAAGAAAGGAATGTGGCCATCATCTCTGCTTCATTACATACAAAATATTTTTTAACAAAAAGAAACTCTAAGAATGCTATCATTATACTTATGTTCCCCCGTGTTTGGAGTAGGAACAAACAGCAAAGTTGGGGTCTTTTTGAACTACTGAAATACTTTGCCCAATAATAAATACTACATTCCGTTCTCAAAGGTGCTTTAGCCACCTAGCTTTTTGGCAACTATAGCACTCAAACCAGTCTCATTTTGCAGACTGATGGTAGCATGAAGCCTGCTCAGCTGTTCCACAAAGACTGGTTAATGCTGTAGAAGTGCATTCTGCTCTAGAAGTGCATTCCTGTACACATTTTTGCTGGGACATGATAGGCCACTTCTGCTTCCAGGGTACCTAAACTCAGAAACTGAGCTTTGTAGCATCCTTTTTAGCACTCCAGCTAAAAATAATAGGATTGCCATGAACTGCATTCAGAAATCAGCTCACAAGAGCCTGTTATTCCACACAGCGATTGGAAATGAGACAGGTACAGCCTAAACATCATTCCTACAATGAATGAAGAGCAATACTGCGGGTTTGTCGAGTTTTGCCTGCCTTACTGATGGCAGAGCTACCGCAACTCTGATAGCTGCTATGTAGGATGGTGAATGAGACAATACACTGAAAAGGTGGCCCAGAATGAAAAGGCTGGATGAAAGCCGTAGCACTCTTACTTGGACGGACTAACTGCACACTCTAGTAACTGCCAGTGAAGATAGTAAAGCTGAAAGAGGCTTAGTGCAAGCATGCAGGAGATTTGTGACAGAAAGTTAGAACTCCATGTCAAGCCTTTCATGCAAACAATAAATATTACTTCTGCTCATAATCAGACTTTTCTCCAGCATCGTCTTTGAATGTTGAACCTTTTTCAATTAATTAAAAACTATGCACTGCAGAGTGCATATTTTATCAGCCCTCAGCTGCTTAAGTGTCTAGAAAAGACCAGGCAGTTTTTCTTTTTTCCAGGCAACCCAGAGCAAGTACTTGCAAGGGTCATATCTTTTTAATTATCTTTTCTCTCTTTGATTAATTATTCCGTCTGACAATAGCGTGTTTCTAATGCTATTCACC
>VZRI01004727.1:77500-84531 GCA_013397515.1 Upupa epops
CATGAAAACTGCTTTGCGTCCCCCACACCAATCTTTGGTTGGTGTCCTTTTGACCTTCCCACCACTATACAGTCTTGCTAAACAAGAATTATTTATGGACGGGATCTAAAAACTACCTCCATAGAGATGTTCACTAATTGTGAGCACACCAAGTCTCTTCAAAACTTGTATTTATTCCAAGTGACACTGAGTTTACCTTATCTGTTTAACAGTAACCCCCAGTGTGAAGAGAATGAGAGGGCAAGGTAAGGCAGACTGGGAATGGAAAGCTCTTCTTTAGTAAACCCCGCACCAACAAATAAAGTGAACTTAACACGATTCCCAACATCTGCTCTGAATGAAGAAAAGAGTCATAATTAATAACATGTGTCCTGACAGCATTAATTAATAATTTATAATTAAGTCTAAAATATGAACTTAAATTATTCTTGAAGAGTTGCACCTTTACTGCCTGAACAAGCCAGGTAATAGCATTGGCAAAGAGCTTTCAGATACTTTATGGTCTTCTGGTAACTCCTTCCCCATTCTCCTTCCACTCCTGAGGAAAAAAGCCTTTGAACATGTCTTAATAAATACCTTAAAATTGATGCCTGCAATGAGAAATATTTAAATTCTGCAGATTTGTTCTCTACTTAGATGACCAAAATATCTTTCAGGCGCAAAATCAGGAAAATGCAGTGGGATGAATCTCACAGCCTCTGAAATTAAGCCCTACTTATTTCAACTCTTCCAGTTCTTTTCATGAAAATTGTAACAAACAATTTCAAGCTTCGACAATGTTCTATTCCATATTATTATACTTACGAAAACTATAATACAGTCTCTCATGGACTGTGCTTTAAAACCTTTGAGCCAATTTTCATGCATATTTTTAAATGCTGAAATAAAAAAAAAAATCAATAGCATAAATGTTTTCAGTCCTCCTGCTTTAGGTAATGACACACACACACGAAAAGGCAATACATCCATTGTTTAGTGGGATTTTTAAAATTAATTTAATGTCTAACTGCAAATGTTGGAAACTAGAATTAATCTGTCTGGATAAAAAAGGCTTACAGACATTTAAATGCATGTATCGGGACACTTTATCAACCTAACATAAAATTGTCATCTTATCTTATTATATGACTATTTTATGCATGTGTCAAAGAATTTAAAAATGAATGCCTGTCTATTCAGTCTAATTACAACTGCATATTATCTGCCTGGATGTACCAGTCCATATCATTGTTACCAAATACAATATATTGTATTCACCTTTCATTTGTAACTTAAGGCTGGTAAACCACAATTTGGGCGTCACTAAATTTTAAAGAAAAAAACAAACCAAAAAAACTCACACAGGAAAAAAAAAGAACCACCATGCAGACTCAAACACACCTGAAGTAGACTGTTTACTGAATGATGCTCAAGTATCTCATCGATAACACAGGATCGCTCTGCAACTCTTATTTTTGTTGTTATATCCATATGTATACGTATACATTCACACTTACTTGACAGGCAACACTTAAGGCATCTTTAATACTTGTTCTACTCACAGTACCTCGTAATTAGGGCTGTTCTAAAATTTGACAATCTGTATTCAGATTCGTTAGGAACCGGTCATGACACTGGATTAAAATATGGATTATTACACCATAGCACTAGCAGTGCCAAGGTTTGTTCAGAAAGATAACGTGTAAGGTTACTTTATGTCCTGGCAAATTATTTCTTTTCAGTCCCTCTGTACTGCCATATGTTTCTACATAAGCATGCATGTAGCACACTTAAAAATTTACCCCACACTTCACCCTGAAGGTGATCTTTTCTATATCGTTTCCACTGATCCTGGAAGCAGGGCTGACAAAAAGGACCTAGTCTAATCCTGCTAACTCACCCTAGCTTCACTGCATTTCCCATAACCCTGCAGCAGTCACAATTCATTCTAATCACTTTACAAAACAATCTTTAGTAAAAAGAGGAAAAATGCAGACTTGTAAGCCAATTTAAGAAATAACTGCTGATACATCAGTTATTGACTATTTCACTCCTGCTCATGATAGTGCTCAAGGCAAAACCGAGAACAAAATGACAACATCAACCGCACGCAATAAACTGTGGCCCAGGAGAGCACTGAAGCCCTAATTGACAGCTGTCAAGCTAATGGGAGAAATGGCAGCAGATTCTGGAAAATTCTGTTTTCCAGATGGATATTCAGGGGAATCTATCAGGCCTTTTTATATTTATGCCCCTTTTCCTTTTTTTTTTTCATTGTTCCTCACACTTTGCTGAAAAAAAAAGGGGGGGGGGAGAAAAAAAGGCAGAGGACAGCCATAACTAATCATTTTGTCAGCTTGCTGCTAGGAAGAATCTCTGTCCAACAGAAAAATATGTGGCAGGTTTGGAGGCAAATAACATACCAAGGGCTGACACTGCAAGTACCTTTATAGGTATTCTACTCATCGGTACATTTACTTTCGGAGTATGTACGTAGTTGCAAACAATTCCCATAAATTAAAGCAAGCATCCAACTTCGCCAAGTGAGAGCTGCCTGAAAATGTGGCTGTACACCATGCATGCCATCTTGCATCTGTATGTCTGTGGTGCACTCCCAGCTTGTCCTGGAGGTGCTGATAACTGGCAAAAGCACTGAAGTCCCTGAAAAGTGGAACAGCTCCGTAATCTGAAAAATCAGTTTAAAGTATTTCAATATCTGCAACTTTTGAATGTCAGCGCTTAAGTTGTGAAGAACTATCTCTGTGGCTTAAATTGTACACAGAGAAAAAAAAATAAAAACACCACAGGCTCAAGTTTGTTTGGTTTCCTCCAGATGCTTCAAAACTCAGTGTGGTTATCTGGGTTTAAAAAAAAAATAATAATTGTTTTCTTCAACTTAAAAAAAAAGTAAATTGAGTTTCCAACAAATCATTACTTCTGAATACCTCCTCAGAAGAGCTATATGAATACAAAATATGTATTAAGCCACTTCTGTCAGCACGAAGTATATTCTTGATCTTTTAAATAGGTTTCTACAAAAGCAGCAAGTGAAAGCTATAAATTAAGGATAGATAATTACTGTTTGCATGAACAAGCTTGGCCTCTATTAACACAGTATCTTAAGTTTCCTGAACAGTAGCCTCTAGCCAGTAAACACCTTCTTCCTCCTGACTTAAATGACAGAAGTCTTTGGAGCAGCAATTCTAACCATCTTCTTGTTTTAACAGGTAAGGAATAAAATTGCAGTCCCTGATTCTTCCTCTCAAATGTGTCTATGATATTCACCTGAGTCTTGAAGCAAACAAACCAAAATTATCATTTTTACAGATTCTTGATTCTCAGAGACAGCTTTAGTCTTCCACAGTGTGGTGTTAACACTTGGGCTAGACATAAAGAATTTGTGCACCTGTCTGTTATGTCTGCGAGCTCTGTGCTGCTGAGAGTTCTTTGTTGTTGTTATTCTACTCCAGACCATTAAAAGGGCCCTAATTCCTATGACATGATTATCCAGGTACCAAAGCCCATTTGTCACCTGCAGCAGAAAATTGAGTTAATGCACAACTAAAGGCAACCAGGACTGTGTAATATCAACTTGATTACATCAAACTAGCTGCAAACCTAATTCTGCTGGATGACACTGCGTGGAGCTTGTCATCTCCAATCATTAAAGCTGTCAGGAATCCATCAGGTTTACAGCTAATTAGGTGAACACTAATGAAGCTGGCAAAACAACTTTTCTTTTTTTATGGCTGAGCGGACCTTTCAGTTTGGAGAAAAAAAATTCTCGAGTATTCTCAAGGTTGCTGGGGACTGGATTTCCTGAGTTACCAATCAGCAGACATCTTTAATTCTCCCCCCACCGCCACCTTTTTTTCTTTCTCAGTACCAAGCAATCAATTTGTCATCACTCTCAGTATGCCACAAAAGCAGTCATGAACCTTATAACTCCCAGCTCTGAAGCCAAATAGAAGAGGGGAAAAAAAATGTAAGTTTCTTCTGTCTTAAAATAAAACGCCTCATACAGCTCACTTATTTATCTTCATGCACTTATCAACAACATAAATGTTCTTGGTTTTTTTCACTCTTCTCAAATAAGTAGCCCTTCAGTCATTCTACATCCCCCATATCCATTAGGCAGAGGCATTTTGATAAAGTAAAGCCAAAGCTAGTGTATGGGAAAGAATGAAAGCACTCACTCTGCCAACTTCTGATTGACCATTAAGCTATTGATGAATGTGCCTGTCAGGAGAGAGACAATTAAATCAAATATGAAACAAAGTCGTTTTGACGGGTCATTTTGATAGAGCAAAACCATTCTTCCATCTCCTATTAGTCCTGCAGTCAAGTTTTTGTAATGAATATTTCTTAACTAACCTGTTATTTCTTAGCTGCTTTTTAAGGTGCTAAAAAAAAAAAGCCTTTGCTTTTCCTGCTGTTAGAAAAAGTAACATTTCCAATGTGACCAATAAAACAGCATTTCAGTGGAAAGCAATTATACAGAATACTAAATGTTTAATGTGGCTATCAAAAAGCTAAAAGTTTAAAGAGATTACACATCTGCTAAATATGAAAGATAGATTACACATCATGGATGAATCACTTGAGAAAGGAGGGAGAAATGGAGAGTGGTAGAGAGAAAGGTACTTCAGAAAGTGTATTTCGTGCAGAAACATTTTCTTCCAGCCTATAAAGAGCCCAGCACACACCGCAGCTGAATCCATCAAATACTTGGAAAAGCCAGATTTTGCTGAACTAAATTAGTGCTACAAAATAGAATTTCCCAAGGACTAGAAAAAGTCCACCTTTCAAATTTCATTGAAAAGTGCTATTTGATGGCGCAGGCCAGAAAAACAAAATATTATCAAGTATTTGGGTACAAATTCTATGTTAGATTGTACTGTTACCTTACCACAAAACTTTCCAAACTTTCTAGCTGTTAGTACATGGAGTTAAGACTGCTAGGAAGTCTGTTTCTCTCTCTCAGATAGTACTAGATGAATGCATGTCTGTGTCACATAAGAGAAGACAGAAAATGCGGACATTGTTACTTACAATTTTTATTACTCCCTGAATCCTTCCTTCTAAATTCAAATCACACCACCCCAAGAACTTGTCAGGCAGAGTGAAAGCACTGTCATTTTTCTGAACGGCCGTTTTCTAACCGCCCTACCAAGTCACAAGATTACCTGCTTCAAGTTGTTATGAACACAACTACAAAGGCATTACCAGTAATGCTTCTGTAGCCTCTTGAAAACATCTGCCCCCAGCTTCTTGGTGCAGAGCCTTCCTTTGTACAAGGCAAATTATGGCTGTTCCATGCCGGTTTCTCAAACCCATCCCTCACCAAACCTCAGCCAGCTCCTCTACCTGAGTCAGCCCCATGCCTCTGGAAGCCCCTGACCATGGGGCTATGTGGCATATCCAGCCAAGAGCCCTGAAGTTGCACTGACAAGAGAGTTGACAGGCCACGCGTGACGTCATTGAGTCTGGCGTTACCATGGCAAGTGATTTATTGATGTTTATCGGGAATGAATAGATCAAAGGCAGCCAGATGACAGGCGATCAATCAGCCATCAAATCAAGGATGGCAACAGGCCAAGGAAACCTTTTCCAGCCCACATAGCCCCAACCAGGGATTACTGTAAAATTATGTGTGGCTTTTTTTTTTCCTACTGTTTTCTTTTCAATTTGGCTTTTTGAAAAAATTCTACTGAAGTTTAACAGGAGTTGACACCTCTGGCATAAGGAAAACAAACCAACCAAACAAACAAAATCCTTACTAGGACAAAGCTTCAGAAAGTTGTTTCTAAACAGAAAAAATACATGGAGGAAACTGTAAAGGCACCATCAGAAACATTTGCCAGTCATTTGACAATACACAGATCCTTTCCCCCCACCCCCTCCCACCCCACTTTAGTTTCCTTCGCAGCTTTTCATCTAGACTCATAAATACGAAATCAGTAAGATTAACAGAAGAGGTTGCCAAAGAAGTGACCAACTAGGTGGGTTTGTCTGTCCAGCAGAGACATCTCCAGTGCAACACAAGGGGAAGAGAGAAGAAGATTAAAGTTGCTCAAAGGAACCCATTCTGAGCTTGGACCTTAAAGTACTACTCCAAACCACTTTATCCCTAACACTTCACTCACAGTGTGCCGTCTATTTATACCTATCCTATTTCTTTTATGCACACACACACATTCACAAAGTAATTACAAAAAACAACCAAACAAAAAAACCCAGTATTTTCACTGGCTTTCACAAACCATTTGCCTGGTTTGTGAAGAAGAAGCAAGACTATGAGGGAGAGAAGCAAAGTAAGTGTCAAAGTACAGGCTGAAAACGAACAAAATTCGCCGTTTCCCCCACTTCTAGAGCCACATGGATCATACGTGTGCCCATGACTGTGTGCCTTCACATCCCCGCCTGGCTTCCACAAAGTGTTGCCCCCCCTGAACTGAGCAAACGACAGAGTTTAGAATAAATCAAAGTGGGCACCAAAGTATGAGAAGGTACTATGCCCCCACCCCTGCCAGCCCAAAAAAAAAGAAAAATATACAAATGCCCCTGCACCCGGTGCCCATTGATGCCTTCAAACCGAGAGTTGCTCCGCAAAGACCACGGAGGGCAGCGGGGCAGGCAGGGAGCCCGGTGCTCTCGGACGGGCTTAGCCTGCTGCGGAGCGGTTATGAAAGAGCCGGAGGGAAGCGAGAGGAGAAACAACCGGCCGGGAAGGCGGTTCGTACCTGCTGCGCGCCGGGGCGCTTGCTGCTTCCTCCTCGGCATCGCTGAGCTGCTGCGGGCGCCGGCGAGGGGGGGCTGCTAGGGCGCGGGGGTGGGAAGAGTTGCTTTAGCCCCAGAGATCCGGTGAGCTGCTCCAGTCTCGGCTCGAGGGCTGGGTTGGGGATATATTTTTTTTTGTTGCTGTGCATACACGATGCTGAGGAGGAGGAGGAGGAGGAGGAGGCGGCGGCGGCGGCGGCGAAGGAGGCGGCACAGAGAAGAGGACAGCCCTGCTGCTGCTGCTGCTGCTGGCAGAAGAGGGGGGGAGTTTG
>VZRI01004727.1:90043-137543 GCA_013397515.1 Upupa epops
GCCGCCTGCCAACAGGTTCGGAATTAACCGGAACGGCGTGAGCGGCTCCTGGCTGCGGTTCTATCAGGCTGGTGCTGCTGCTCACTCCCCGAGAGAGCCGGGCCCGGCCGCGTTCCCCGCAGTGCCTCTCGACAGGAGAAATACTATGGCCTCAGAGCTGTCCTGGCTACCACTAGCCCCAGCCGGGCTTCCTCCGGGCACTGCCAACGCTCACCCGAGTATCCCTCATCCCGTCCCGTGGCACTTGCTGCTCTCCCAAGAGCTGTACATTTTGAAGACGATGTGTGCGAAAAAAACAATTAGAGTCGCGATTCACTCCCGCTGANGGGTCTCTGAAGAAACAATCGGCTGCTGTTTTGAAGGAAATAATCGACACCAGTGAGAGCTACTTGGGCAGCAGGAAAATCTTTTATGACAAATACTTCCAAGTTACATGTGACAGCAAAAGCAGCTGTGTTAGCATACGGGGTTCCGCTAATTTTACCTATACAAAGTTCTGTTAGCTGCAGCCTTGGTGCAGTGATCCTCGGAGAGGCGTTTGGAAGGTCTAGAGAGGGAAGGGGTTCCTCTCTTGTTCCTAGGATCACTTCAAAGCTTGCATTGCACAGCCAACAGAGCTGGTCCTTTGCTGACTGGCTGTAAGTACATGATCTTGTGCACCGACATACTTCTGCCGAAAAGGCAGGAGAAAAAAAAAATCTATGAAGTGGGATGTTGATAACGCCTGACCCTGAACAAAATCCTCCCTTCTTTTCACAGAAACTTATTTCCCAGAAGGGTCATTTCAGTGATGCGCACACAGGGCTTGTACTCAGAGATGCAAATTTCTCTTTCAAAAGCAACAGCTCTCTTTGCGCCCATACCGCGCCGTTATCTGGCTGTGGGCACGCTCCAATCCCCACTGCTTCCTTACCCGGGCGCACAGAAGAGAACCGCGACCGTCCTGCCCGCCCGGCCCCAGGCAACGTGAAGAGAAGCTCGGTGCCCCGACGGGACGCGCACCGGGACAAGGGTCAGCTCCGGGCCGCCTTGCTTCTCGGAGAGGGAGTCTCCTTCCTCCCTGAGCCATCCTGCCACCCCTCTCTGCTCCCTTCTGCTCTCCCTCCTTCCCCTCAGCGCCTCGACGTGCATTGACTACGTGCTTTGATCCCGGCCCTGAGGCTGCTCAGGCCGGTAGGCCCCGGCGTGGCACACGGCCAGTGGGCATTTAAAAAAGACATAGAGGGGCTGCCGGGCCATAAATCAGTGACCCCCGCCACTACTCTTTCTAAGGGCCCTTAGTGAATTTACGGCATACGAAAAGCTCAGGACGCAGCTGACGTGGAACATGTGCAGTAGCTTGAACAGTACTTCCCCACCGGCCTCTGCGTTTGTGGTCTCCAAATAGAAATAATAAAAGTAAAAATAATACAAGTCGGAATGCTAAAAAGTCCCTGCTTAGCTGCAGCGGCCCTGACTGGACAACAGGCAGACCCTGAGCTCCTCGGGGAACCAAGCTGCAGAGCTACAAGCAGTCCCTCCCAAGGGTAATGCTCCTTTCCCATCTTTAAGAACTTGCCCTTGGGCCACCTGAGCTGAGACATGGTCCCCCCTCCCACGCGTCTGGTGGTAGCAAGAGCTGCCCTCCCTCTGCTGCGAGGCGGGGACCTTAGAAGTGACTCCAGTTTGCACCATTGAGGTCAGGTGAAACGTGACAACACAGAAAATCTGACACCATCATTGATTCCCTCCCTTTGTTCTCATGTCATTGGGACCACAATGGAGAGAAAGAAATCCGACTTCACAATTGCAATTAACTGGCTTTTGAACAGATTTCTTTCACTGGGTATTTATTCCTATCAGACCTCATTTCTTCTCTGAAAAGGCACTTCTAATTTTAAAGCAGACGTGGTAAAACACTTTATATCCTTCTGTACTAAGAGTTGTGTAAATTATGACTGGATGTGCCTAAACAGTCATCTTGTAGTTTCCCACTGATTTTGGTCAGGTCTTGAAGGAATGGCCAATTTTTTTTCGAATGTTTTAAAAGTATTAACTTCCTTTCAAATATTCTTTAACCTTTAATGTTTTGTAACTTGATGAAAAGGTCATTTTGTTCAGAGTGGATGCATCTGCTCTGTAATTGTTCTAATATCAGGCAGAGCTCCATCGTAACACTAAATTCTTTTATAAGGATTTTTTTTTTATAACATACTCATGGTAGCCTTAATGATAGTAACTGTTTTAAAGGCAAAGAACTATAGACCAAAGGATGCTCACACTTTATTTAATTTCATCAGCTTCAGATGTTTAGAGCTATATTCCACAGATGACATTAGCTGAGCTCTGAGATGAATAACCTGAACAGTTTCATCTCTTCCCATTTGTGGGGGCCTGTGGTAGAACAAGATAAATAGCTGAATTTATACACTGAGCTGCACAACAAAATAGCACAAAATAGCAATACTGATACTTTGAACTGCCAGCAAGTTTGAACTGAGTACATCAAAAAGGGCTATGTCAGAAAGCTGATATGTGGAAGGGTTAAGACTTAAGAGCAGAGCCATGCCAGAGATCCAGAGACTGCTGGACATTAAGTGTCTCAAGAACCAGATTCAAAAAGCAGTACGGTGGTAAAACCACTACTAATCTAATCATATTTGAGACCATTTTCTCTGAAGACAACAGAAGCCTTTCAGCACACGTAAATCAATATCTATTATTAGGAACAGTAATATTTTTAATCAGCATGTTTAGCCAGTTTTGGTATAGAGAACTTACATTTGTTCTCATGTAAAAAGATTAGGGGGTGAACAGAGTCTTGCTGCTCATGGGCTGAGAACCTCCCTCCAATGGGCAGCTTCTGGCTCTGGCTACACAAGCAAACATCGCTTATTCACAACACTGTAGCTGCTTTGTGTGAAGTGTGGTAATACCTGACTGCATTCTAGAGATTAGTGCAAGAACCTTAAACTGATGCAATTAATTCCTCTAAAGTACAACAATACAACAAGATTTTCTAATTCTTACACAATTCAAACATCCAGAAAATATGCTTAATTAAAACTTGGCTATACGTTTAACAAAAAATTAAAAAAAAAAAAAAAGAAATAAGCTAATTATATTGCTTAGTATTCTAATACACTTTTCTAATAATACACTTTTCTAGCCAGGCCAGTCTCTTGAGGATCAGTTCTTCATTTATAAGGAGGTCCCCAATGGGACTTAAAAAGAGGCTATTTTGCAAGAAGAAAATATACCCTGAAGAAGGAGGCATACAGAGATAACCCCAGACCACATATATCAGTATGGAGATTGGAATATACATTCCAATGATGCAAATCTTTCCTTGCAATAATTTGCTCGTTAGTGTTAATGAAAGCCCAGATACTGATGTCTATGTATTTGTTCTTGTATTTTTCATCACACTAATGCTTTCAACTAAAACTATTTTTAAAAATTTGCTTTATTTAATGAATTTAAAGGTCAATCCTCTTCCTTTCCATATGCAAATCCTATTAATAGCAGAGGTTTGATATTAATGGGAGTTAATAGAGTAGATACCCCCTTCACACAGAAACACCACAAGAGAACAAAATAATCTCAAGATAATTTTAGTAAATGTACTGCTCCTTTCTCCAATTTGAGTATCAAGTATCAGGGCAACAGTACCTTGGCAACAGGAGCAGTGGCTGAAGGGCTCATAGACATGGAAGGGCACACAGACACACAACCCCTACCTCCCAGCTTCCAAACACAGGACCCCAGGGAAACAATACAAACTTACGAGAGTTGGAGGCCACTATACACCAACCACTCATACCTCCAGGAGTCAGGCAGGACACAACGTAACATCATCAAAAAGGCCCATCCCCATACTCCTAAATGGGGAACAGGCAACATCTGCTCCCTTTAGAGGCCAATAGTCTGCATCTGGGAGACACAGCACAGCAGCTACTCACAGGAAAACAGGAGCTGCTGGAGTTGATAAGTGAGTAAGTTAAGTTAAAACCTCTCCCTGTTTCTTTCAGTTGTGTAGTTTTGTTGCTGTCTTTCTACCTATATTTGCTGTAGGACTTAGACTTTTTGATAGTAGCTTTATTTAACTACAGCTGTTGGTGTTAAATAACAACACACAGATAATCCTAGTCTATGGAGGGGTAGGTGGGGAAAGAGAAATAAACTGGTTGCTTTCATCTGCAGTCCATGTAGGAAAATGCTTACTGTGCTAATGAGTGAGGAACAACCATGTCTAGCCTAAGTTATGCAATAAAACTTCTTCAGTATTTTTCAAGCAGATCAATCTATACCAAAGAGCAAAACATCATTAGTTCAGAGCAGGTTCTTGCTTGGAGAAGAGTAAAGAATACCTCATGCAGCCCCAGGCTTGTCTGGCCTTGTCCAAGCACAGCTCCTGCAGATAGACCTCTGTTTCATTAAGGGCAAGCTGAAGTACTGGGATTAAAAGGGATGGGAAAGTGGTGTTAATTTACATCTTATCAAAGGGCACTAACCTACTCCCCTCTGAACACTAGGGAGTCTTAGAAGGAAATCCATCTTTACTACAACCTCCCCCCTAGTTGTCATTCCTGAGCTGGTTTTCCCAAAAACTTTTCTCAACTTGCAGTTAGGATGTGATTTTACTCTGGGGAAACACTTTCACAGTCACATTCTATAATATCTGAATGTCCCTCTCAAAACTCATAACATGTTTGTTTTTTTTAAGGAAACCATTTTTGTTTCCTGAAATATAATTTATTTTCCCCCTGTTAATACCAAAGGGATTTTATTTTTTTTCTTTTTCTTAGTTACTAAACCTAGGAACTAGTTTTATCCTTTGAAAAAGGTTGTGCATAAAAATTCTAAACCATCTCTGGAAGCTATAGACAAAGTCTGCAAAGCTCTTAGTCTGCCCATCCTCTGAGCTGCAGAAAGACAGGAGCGACCCCAAGGACCAGCAGCCCCATGTCCATAAACCACACAGAGCTGCTGGTTTGACGGGTGGATACATTGGTCAAATCCTTTTCTCTGACTGTAGTCAGCAATAGTCCTTGTGATACACACAGCAGTTGCCATCTCTCAGAAATACTTTTCCTGGCTCTCTGCAGACTAAAGCAGATAGTATCATGCGGTACCTGGCTTACATTGAGGTCACCTTTTCTTTCACAGCCACATCAAATGGCTATAGGCAAGGCAAGGGGAAGGGCTGGAAGGTAGGAGGCACACTGAGGTAAAAGGCATCCTGAGCAAGGCAGCGCCCTATTCACTGTCTTGTGGTTTGGATTATATACTGATAAACATGCAAAACTCCCATTGACTTCTATGCAAATAGAATGACATAGAACTAGGTCTGATACAAGAGGTACTTGACAAAACAAATCTCACCCTGCTTATGGTCTGGGGAGGTTAGTGCTGATTGCTGTAAGCATTCTGTTTCCAGCCAAACAGCAAAACTAACTGTAACAGGGTCCATGATTTTGCATTTTTACAAAACTTTAGGTATAAATTACTTCTACAAATAGGGGTCTGGACTCAGCAGAACAACACAGTTGTCTGTTACAGCAAATCTGGTGTTCCCAGATTCAAATCTGCTACAGGCATTCTGGATTTTAATTAATGTATTGTTTCATATGTATGAGTAGTTCATGGTTAGGGTTTCTTGTTTCCATACACTGCATTTTTAGTTTAAACAAAGCACATTCTCTGTATTATTCTCCAAAGCAATTGAATAAATAACACAGACTTTATAGATCTGGTAGCCTTTCCAGTGAACAACACAGCAGTCATGCTTCACAGAAAAGGGATAACATCCTAGAGTGCAGCTGATAAGAGCAACAATTTACAAAGCATGAGATCTGTTATGCAGTGAAAGCTTTATTACCATGACTTGATGTTACATCTACAACACATAAGGGTTAATCATTGCAGCAGTTTGCAGCTGGTTTGTGCTCTCAGGGGAGTCATAGCAATAGACTTCTGTGCGTAAGACAAGGTCAGTGTTGCTCTCCCGGGGTCAGCAGGCCATGTGATAACACAACTCTGAAACTTCGGCTCCAAGGAGACACAGGTGCCAAACCCATTTTGTGGTCTGTTGTACAGCACTTCGTGTGGTTTTTATTCTCCCCAATAAAAACATGTCTATAGCTCTGCGGTACATAATTGGTTGGTGAGTTTTCAGAGCTACCCATCAATGTGAGTTTTCTGTGCTAGTGGTGGCTTCATGAGTTTGCTAGGTACATGTAACATTTTGTGGGAGACTTAGTCTTAGTTGACTGAGGAAACAGCAGTCAGTGCTGAGCTTAAGGGCCAAATCCTGCTTAATTTGTTCAGTCTTATGGTATAAAATGCTCACATGAGTAAAGTGAGCAGAATTGGACTTTAACATTTTATTAATATTTATCTTCTACTGCTCCAGGACCCAACAATAATCAAATAAGAAAAACTTTAATCCTCAAATGCAGCTTTAATCTTCAAATTGGTTAGCTTATCAGAGGGACAACATTTATTTTCAAAGACAGGCTGCTCAGAATAATCAGCTGAAATAGAAACCTATAAGTGAAAGGATGTAGGTTTATTGGGCAGTGTTGTCTGTATTTATAGTTTTTGCTCAACCCATATTTCTGTTTTTATATGCATGTGTCAACAATTAATATATGGCAAACTCAACCAACAGTTTTAAGAGATCCTAAAATATAACAAAATCAATAAATGATGTTCTGGCATAAATGTTTCTGTAGCTGAGGGTGGTCAGGTCCAAAGGGCAACGTCTGACCATTTCTCTTTCCCACCCTGCTGCGGAGTAAGACCCTCCTCTCAACTTCAAATCACTGGGGAGAGGGTAATTTAAGCTATACTTGATGTACCCTATACATCACTGTCTTCAGGACCAGGTTTAAAATTAAACTCTGATGTACAAAGTTAAACAAAAATGAGATAAAAATTGGCAGGGGTTGAAGAGGGTCAAAGTAGTCAAAACACAAGGTAGACTATTGCTTCTTTTGATTTATGTTATTCTGGGCACTAAAAAAATAAAATTATAGTTCTCGTGGAGACTTTTTTCATTGAGAACAACGCATTCCTAATTTGTTTTCTATGGACTTTACAGGGTATTTGTTCTGGGAGATAGAAGCATGCATTCATTCATTCATTCCTTTATTTATTATTTTGGCAGGAGCAAAATATCACCAACTGCTGGCACAATGTCCAGATTATCGATGCAACCTTTGCCACTCAACAGCAACTGAAAGAGAATATCACCTTCTGCTAGTGGTTTTCCGGCAATGCACACATCTACAACTTTATATATGTACAGAGTTTTGCTCTCAGACAACTCTTCCAAAACACAATGTGCTATAGTTACATTTGGTAGCAGAAAGAAAGAGTTCAGTGAATGTTTCCTTTTGCTTGTTTTACATGCACATAATGCAGTTACCCTCCAGAAATTAAGTACAGGACAGGTACTAAAGGGTGGATCCTTTGGAAGCCAATTCAAGAAGATCCTTACAGGAAGTTAGTATCTTATGAGGTAGTAAACTTATCCATATATTGCCATTTACATGGTTACTATGTGGACTGTAGGCAAAATAATATGGAAACATAATCGTTATTTTCTATGACGTCAACTGCTATCTACTGGAATCAAATGAGTTTATCTATGCTGCTACAGTGGGAGGAATAAAATGGTTCCATTGGCTAAACTACCAGGCTAATGAGAAAATGGACAAAAATCAAGTTCTTTGATGGTGAAAAATTTGGATGGTGAGCAAATAAAAAAAATATTTAAAATATAATGGTGGACATCTAAAGATCTTAAAATCTTTCGAAAACTGATTAAGCAAGCTTTTTCCAAAGGTTTTTAGTTTTCACATGAGAAAACAGTACTGACTTGATACAGATTACAGCTGGCTGAAGTTGGACATGTTCTTGAGCTGTTTGCAGACATTAGAAAGAAAAGTCAAGTAAATTCAGAAAATGTCTAAACTTGATTTTAAATCTAATAGGGAGAAAAACTTGTGCTGTCCAGACAACCATAAAAATAAAGAAGTTTTATAGCACTGTTGATGATGTCGACTAAGATTTGCTATTTGTAGCAAATTGAGTGAGAACCTCTTTTCCATTTATATGCAATTTTTAGTCTTTAACCCAAAATTTGAGTGATGTATTCTGTAAAATGCACTCTATAAGTGTGATTTTACAGGACTGACCTGTATATATGCCTCTAATATGCATAATTTGTTAAACAACTTATGCGCTAAATAATAAATGCATTTGTTCACAAATGCCTGGTTGGAAAGCTGGAAGTGCAGTAGGTACACAAAGAGCAGATAGTTTTAACAGGCACAGAAAGTAAAGATAAAAGTCTACTTCTTGTGGGTCCAGTATTTGTGACTTAGTGTGCCAAACCCTCTGGATCTAACAGATGCACTGATTTTTCAAATATTTTTAAAAATAATATGGAAGACTGCTCATATACTCTGTAACTATGGCAGATAATGTTACAAAGAGCAGAGCAAAGAGGCTGTTGGTTAGCAAATTATGTTCCAAAATTTCTCTATGTCCATTACACTTAGGGAATCAGAAAAGCTCTGAGGGTTTCAGAGGTAGCAAGGAATTGTTGAACTACTTGCAAAAGATGTAAACATTGAGAGCTGTAGGATATCAGAATGTTTGAGAGAATACAGGAGTCACTCCAAGGCTAGTAGCTGCTCAGAAATCAGTTCAAGAATAAAAAGATAGTAAAAATTCAGAAAGAGGGAGAATATAAGCTGTTAGAAATACATGTAGCCCATTAAAATAATGTGCTGATTTATCCATGCAGCAATTAGGAGTTTTTCCTTGGGGGAGGTGCATGGCTTGGAAACATGAACTGATTGATTCCTTCTTGCACCAAATAGTTGATTACAGGTAGCAGATTCATTTTACAGATGCTATACTGTGTGTGTTACTGTATGCAATCACTCAGATGCATCAAGGGTGCCTAAGTGTGCTTGTTGAGTAAGGGCCTAATTCAGAGCTCATCACAATGGAACGATTTCCAGGGTTCTGGGATTAGGCCTTTTCCATTTACCTGACTGGAAGAGAGATTTCTGTTTCATGGCAGTGGTGCGATGCTGTTTTCTCTGCTGTCTGACGCTGTCCATGTTTTAGTACATAGTACCCTAGGCTGATATTTACCCACCAAAATGTACAAATTATCTTAACTATGTATTAATGACGTGTCTGCAGTCCATGTTTGTACCAGGGAAAGCAGTCTTACCAGGATTTCTCAGTGTGTTCAGATGTACAATGCCTTGCTCAAGCCACTTGCAGAGTCACCACACTCCCGATAATGGCAAAGAATGAGGCCGTAATTTAATAACCCCCTGCTGAGTAATTAGTATTCACTCAATGAAATTCAGGGTTTGCAGAGGTCCAGTCAAAGGCCTAAGCGCCATTTTAAGTCCAGCTTAGTCCTCAAGGCACCTCTGAACTGAATCGGGCCTAATTTTATTAAATTATAATAGAAAGACTGTCATGTCAAGTACACTGATGCTGAAAGACCCAACCTCACAAGACCTCACACAGATAAGTAATCATTACTTATGCTAATAGCACATTTGACTTCCGTGGGATGACACATAAGGATGGACTACTTACTTGACTAAGATTAGTAAGAACAGGCATGTTACACAGAACAAATGACTTATAAATATCCAGCTGCTGCGAAAGTGCTGACTCCCATCAGTGAGCATTGTGAGGGTGAATGAAGGGCAGCATATGATCTTTAGAAACCTTGCCGAATACTGTTATTGGTGACAGTTTTGCAGATTTCTAAGCTGTAATAAACCTCAGCTTTGCCTCCTCAGTGACATGCTTCTCTCTACTGTTTACTGTTCTGCTTTCCTTTCTTTTGCCATAAGACAACAATCTATTTTTGTAAGTTTGTCTTTTATTATTCCTTCTTTAATGTTTGCAAATTAATTTTGTGTTTCTGAAAGGTATTTAAGCAGCAGCCACAAAGCCACAAGTTCTCCTATTTAACTGCACAGCAAACCACTTGGTAGCTTCTCTACAGTGCTCTGCCGACGTTCCTCCCCTCTGCTCTGCTGGGATCAGTGTAGTCTCTATGCTCATTTAGTCTTTGGCTTCTCCCTTTGAAGCTGACAAGAAGGGCATCATACAGTGTATACCGTTCCAGCGATGTTGTCTGATAAAATGTGTAACGAGTACACCTCTGCTTCATACAAATGTGTTTCATACAGTCACAGAAACAACCACTTGTGGACCTTGTGCTCTATAAGGCCTTTGAACCAGAACACCAGAAAGTGACAAATCTTTGTCTCGCCTGACTCAGTTTCACTTATTTATTCTGAAGTACCTTCTGGCCCAGATTTTGTTTCCATTAATTTTAAATGTATTTTACTGCAGTTAAGTAGGGTTGCCCTCCCTGGTTTTCCTGATCAGACTTTTAAAACAGGTTTCTTTTCTCTAATTTTACCACTGTCTGGAGAAGCTTTGTCTATAAGCAATGTCATGTGACTACCAGTGAATGGCTTCTGTGGATTTTATCAATCTGGTATCAATATGTTCCTGAGACTGAGAGAAACCATGAACATTGAAAAACATTTCTGGTACATGCATAATAACTGGTATACACATTGTATCCTAGACGCAAATCCGAAACGTAGAACCTGTTTTACAAAGTGACCCTTAAATCCAGTTTTGTTTGGCCTGTGATGTACAGGACTGTATAACCCTCTCAAAGTCAAAGAAAACAGAGGTATTCTAGAGCATTAACAGCATTCTTAAATAATTCCCAGTTTCTTAGGGGGCTTCTTCCTGAGCTGTAACAATTGCTCTGTGTGTGCACCTGTGTGTTTTGCCAATCACAGAAATGAGATAAAAAAAGCCCTAATTTCTACAACTTTGCTTTCATTGCACTGTAAAGCACTAAAAGCAGCAACAGTTTCCTGAAGAACTCCTCCATAGCAGGCCCTTGAACAAGATGACTGTTTCTAATAAGCAACAGCTGTCGTTGTGGTTTTACTAGTCAAATGATTCATGTCTTTTGCTCAGAAATGATAAGTGGAACAAATGTTTACTTAGATATGTAACAGAGGAACAATTGAAAAATAGTAGACTGTCAAATAGAAATATTTTCCTGTTATCTGATCCTTGACAATTAGCCTGAACCGGGTTTCAGTGAAAAGGCAGTGTTATAGTGGTGCAGATAAAATTGTGAAGAGCTTACCTCACAGAGTTTTGCAAACTGACTCCAGCAGGCTGATTTGCAAATGTCAGCCACAACCCAGCAGATCCGAGGGGTGACAGAAGCTCCTCTGTGCAAAGTGCTACTCCCATACTCATTCCTGGCAATCCCCTGTCCTATTTTTAGTCATCTTTGAAAGGTAGACAGTGAACTTACCATTTCCACTTACATCTTCTCTGTCTTCACGGAATACCAAAGTGATTCTCTGCTGCTTGGTCTTGAAGGAATACCTACTGTTGGCTATTCTTCCACAGGGTTTTACAGGGTCTGCTGGGAGTACCAGATTAAATGAGGAAAAGTATTCTAATGTTGGAGATTCCATGCTCTGTTCAAGGACAGAAAGATTACATTACCCTTCATGTATTGGGAGGGAGAACCTAACAGATCCTTATTATATGTCTGCTGAGCCTGGAAGCTGCTGCAGTCAGAGAGCTTTGACACCACAGCAGCATTGCGGGACTAGAGTTAAATTTTTAAGTGCTAGATGGAGCAGTGGTAGGTTAACTCTTAGGACCTTAAGATGACAGCATCAAAAAATGGTTTCTTCTGTCTTTGATAGTGGAATAGGAGACAAACACACGTGGAGAAGGCCAAGGAGCTTTGGGATGCTTAATGATGTCAAATGATACTGGTATACATTGATAACTTATTTAACTTACCTGGATGCTTGCCACTAGAATAGGGCTTAAGCCCAGCTTTACTTTGCATAGATTTTGAACTTTCTGGCTTTTTTAGAACTTTCTCTTCAGCATTGCTGCTAGACACTGCACTGCATTCTATGGAAAGATTGACAGAGCTTCAGTTTCCTATCTGCAGTAATTTTCCTTTATTTAGCTTACAAGGCTCCTGGGACTAGAATTCTTTTATTGCATGTTTCTATATTGTCTCATACAACTGATCTCAGCTGAAGCCAGTAAGTATCACTGAAATATAAATAGATAATAATAAAAATATGATTTTGACAGAAAATGCGATTTTATATTCTGGAGAGTGAAATAAAATATATACGTAAGACTACTAAAGTTAACCATAAGATCAAATGATAAAATTTGTCTGCCAACAAAGAGTTGACACAAATTTGTGAGATTAAACTGAACCAACACAACAGAGGGTTGTTCTGGTGGTTTATTCATATAAAGTATACGAAAAAAGTGAGATGATCAAATTACCCTCACAGCATGGATTTTGACATGGATGTAGACTAACTGAGTCACCGGAGGGCTGAGCAGGTGCATTGTTCTAATTATACCCTCAGTCTTGTGAGGAAGGAGTAAGCTTCCCAGTTGCTTCCCTGGTGGAGATAAGGTGTTATCAGCCATCAGTAAATGAGAGCGGAGAACAAGGACAAGGCACCTGATGGGAGAAAGAGAAGGAAAGGAGGAGGCAAAGAGAGCATATTCATAATGCTACTCATCTTTTAAAAATGTATACATACATCTACTCTGAGCTATTTGGATGCCACTCACAGCACTCCTTCCTTGTGTCTCTAAGTAACCCTTCCTTCACAATGAGGCACACAAAATTCCTTCTTAACATTTTCTCTTTTATGGTCTTGTAGTGAGATATCTGGCTAAATATAATGATTTATTTGTTTATTAATTAATCAACAACAGGCACACTAGGAGTTACAGTGCAACCAGTCCCACACACAGGTTTTTATCACCATATACTATACCTCTAGGGAAATACACATCTTTTTTTCAGGAGCATAAATGGACATTTCTATAAATTGCAACTACTTGGGTGCATGTAATATGCAATATTATTCATCTTTGTATTCCAGGTGAATCCAGACTAGACTACCAGCCTCTAGGGGAGTCTGCTTCATATAATTATCAGTATTCAAAGAATGATTGTAGATGTTGTAGCTTAACAGCAGGTGAATAGTCCTTATCTGAATATTAAATAAAGTGCAACTGGATTTCTAGGTTATCTCTGGCTAAATGTTTGCAAAGTCATTAGTGAAAGCATGCAGCTATAATCCTAACCACTCTTCTTCTTATAACGGATTTCCACTTACATTTTTAATTCCTTTACAGGATGGATTGTTCATCTCTCCTTCCTATATACTCACCATCTTGTCCCTTGTTTAGACTACCAGAAACATCAAGGAAGATGCCTTGTAAGTAGTACTCACATTATTTTATTATTTATTTTAATCCTAAACAACAAAAGAAATTTAGGGAGTAGTGACAAATATAAGGGATTATTCTGCTTTAAGGATTATCAGCTTTCTGAGTGTTGGGAAAATGCTCTTTAGTAAACGAATCCTTCATCCTCCCAAGTTCTGGGAACTTCAGCTGTATATTCAGTTCCTTATTGCAAGCTTTGAGAGAAGTTTTATGTATTTGTTTAATAAATCCCTGTTATTTCTGTTCTCAAATGGGGGATTTAATACACTCTATTAGTAGCTTGATAGTGGATGCTATGTGAATATTGCAGTGAATAACAAGAAAATTAATATCAACAAAGTCCACGCTCCCTTCCAGATGTGAAGAGCAGAGAGAGATCCAACTAGAGAACCATTTTGAAACGTAATTTTCAAATTGGACATACTCTACACAAGTTGGCTAGGCTAAGACATTGCCTGGTATCCTTTGCCAGGCACCAAAAAAGTTTTGCACCCACTAAGGCCCGCTACACACACATTGGCAAGCATGGTATCACAATAACACAAAATAAGTTGTTGTTATTGAATATAAAAATACTACATTGAATGTAATTTAACTGAATATTAAGAAAATAGTAAACAATGGTACTATCACTACAGTGAGCCATACACTATTAGATTTTGTATGGTTTCATGTTTATTTTGAGCTGGTACCATATGCTGACTTTTCAGCATGACATAGGTTATCATCTTTATTTTTCAAGGACTATACCTCTTATTGCTGCTGTTTCAGGCTTCTGCAGACTCAGGCAGATGCTACTACACCTGTCTACAAAGCTTTTTGCTCATCTTTGCAGAAATATAGACTAGAAATATTTATTCAAAAAGGGAAGACTACTAAGCATAATTCTGTGTTTAGCTCTGAATTACCCAGTAAGTCAAGTAGTCTCAGGGATCAGGGAATACAAAACATTCAGCTTCTATAAGCGTGTGTCACAAGTCTTTAACAAGAAATAGGAAGAGCTTTTTCTAGCATGTGAATACTCCTAGGTATTTTAACTTAAAATCAGGTAAAAATGTAAAGCTCATAAGTTTTGGAAGTACACTGCTTCACACTTGGAAGCATCAGGCACTCTGTAGCGCTCTAACTTTTCTAGCTTTGTTCCTTGGGACATCTACAGTGGATGTTACTGGGCTTTGTATATAAGCTACAGTTGCCGGCAAATTAGGAAATAGAGCCTAGAAGTATCTGGTTTTCCCAAGTAAAAGTGAGTATTTTCCTAAGTACATTTATATTAAAGCAAATGGCACAAGTGTGAGTCACCTGTAGTTACTGAAATCTGTTTCAACTTACCCTCAGACATGTCCATTTTTTTCTAAAGAAACTTTTTAGCAGTATCTGACCTCATATCATTTGTATTGATTTCTGGTTTTGTAATCCCTTGATGCACTTAACTTGTGATTTTAAAATAAGCTCTTTAACAGGCCATCTAGACTTAGAAGCCAGTGGCCAAATACTAATCCATTTGAAACTAGTGGAAATTTTGAATTAATAATTTTAGCAAAGGGGAAGATGATTTGCTTAGGGAATGATGAGGGTTGGCTTTGTCCCTGTCATCAACCACATGCTGGCTGATTTAAGAATGAAACTTGGACATGCTCACAGAGGCAATCAATCATCGTACTGGCTGCCCTTGTTCAGCTAAGCTAAGCACTGGGACAAACACAGGAATGGGCGAGCAAGGAAGTAGTAAGTTTTATGAAACCTGAGAATCTCTCATATTTCTGTATCATATCATCAAAAACCTTAAAAGTAGTGAGTTTATCCCACAAATGGGTCTTCTGTAACTGGCTGAATGAACCTGGACATTTTGGTCTTTATTCAGAGACTTTCTCCAGAGACAGTATCTGCATGCAAGAGAGTTGAGCAGAACATCCAGAATACCTGGCACCTGTGATTTGAGGTTGACATATATGCTTTCCATCACAGATATGGACTCCTGATCATCACCTAGACACACAAGAGGACAGTTTCCTGAGACACAGTCAATAGCTTTACTGAGGTGACCTTGTAGTTTTCCTATGCCAATCTTATATTTGGCAGTTTTAAAGTAACTCCAGAGTGAAACGCATGCAGAGAAGTGAACCTAGCTTCAAGCACTGTGGTAAGTACTGTGGTACATATTTTAGAATTGGTAAGTACTGTGGTACATATTTTAGAATTGTGTAGTCTTTATATTAGGCATGTAGTTGTTTCTAAGTCTACAGTATATATTTATTTGTCAAATTTCTGATGGAAGAAGATCATGAAGATACAACCTGTGTGTTGGGTGCTTGATTCTGGTCCAGAAATGAGAAGCAGTTACCATGCCTTTTCAGCAACCCTGGTGCAGAGATCTTGATTGTCTCGGATCTAGTCCTCTGTCATCTCCACCCTGCCTCTCTGCCTGTTCTTACCCAGCCTCTGTAAGTTTGGGTAGGAAACACCAGCCAGCCCAGAAGGACCACTGTCAGTGGCTGTAGCAATTTTCATAAACTGAGACCTGACACAAAGCCCTGAACCACTGGTGCTCCCTGCCTGCTATTGAATACATTCCCAGATGCCTAGAGCCCTCAGCCTTTTTCGTAAAGTCCAAAAGAGGCCCACAGCAGGTAGATTACTGTAGACATAAAAACATTCCCATGTAGGAGAGGGTGTGAGTTATGCAAATATCTACTCTATAAATCTGTTATGTGGCTTGGGAGAAAACCAAGAAAGACACTTAAAAATTTGCTCCAAATTTGGCCACAGCATAGTTTTGTTAGTTCAAAGAAATGAAGCTCACTTTATTGTTATTTGTGCTTGGATCAAAGAAAATTATGAAAATAAACATTAGACAGAATGATAATCAACACTGGAAAAGAAATGTTTACTAAAGATTTTCTTCTATGTTCTCTTACCAGCATTAATAATATTTTCTTTTTCTAAAGTTTTCTTGCCTCCTTCAAAGAGATTGATTTCAGTAGAAAGAACAAACGTATGCAAATAAACTGAATGATGTTATACCCCCTGCCCCTATCCCCCCATACCGCATCAGATAATTCCATATTGTTAGGCTGCATTACATTTTTATCAGGTTTTTGTCTTAATCAGATATGAAGCTCTTGCAGTACATCTCTAGAACCGGGCTGTGACCCTGATGTGACTCTACAGCACAGAAGCAGGCTTAACCCTGCTGTAATCTAATAGTTCAAATTTAAAGGATTTGTTTTTTCAGTAGAAATAATGGCTTCCTGTCACAAAACAGAGCCACAGATTACATGTCTGATAAATGGTTTTGGCATGATTTTTTCATGTAACACACAACTAAGAGTGCTTTTCATAAGATTCATGGTTTAGGAATTTGGTAGAGCTTTAGTAAGTTCATTATTATGTGGTTTTGTACATTTTTTCCTACATTTCTGCCAGTGTTTTAGAAACAAGTAATTCTTTGATTAGAAAGAGTTCACCTAAGCTTTCTAGTGTTAATTTAGCTTCAAAACACTGTCCTGAAATTTTTACCACTGAGTGCTGATGTATTTTTTCATGAGGCATCTAACTATAATTGATAACCCAAAATGTAAATAGGGTGATTTTGATTTTATAAGCTACCACCCATACAGATACTGAAAATTATAGCATTATAGCTATAATTGTTCTTTTGTCATGCCGTAATCCCCTAAATTATCAACTAATTAGTACCTGAACAATATACAAGGAGCTATTTTGTTCTTCAATATACAATATGACATAAATTGAAGGAATTTATTATGTTTGGTTTTGAAATCATGGCTCATCTCATGCTGCCTTCACTGGCTATCTTCAGCCCACCCAACCACCTTACACTGCTGTGTTGCTAACTCCTGGCATTTACAATGAGGTAATCATCACCTTGTAGTTCAATGCTGGTCAGATGTCCTGTATTTTATTAACAGAAATAGGGTCACAAGTCAAATACATGCTTGGGGTCAGTGAGCAAATACAAAAGAAGATTAGAGGAACAAAAAAATGTGACTGCAGGGGTAAAATCCCACTGGGGGTTAATCGAGTAGAATTGTATCAAAGAATGTAAACTACCCTTTCTTTTGTTATTCATTGTACAGGACATAGTTCCTATGTCCTGCTGATTCCAGTTAGATAAAGCATCATCTCCAGAATACTGTCTTTTCATGATCTTTTTGTACAAAGCCTTACACAGTGACTGCCAATAATACTAGTACTTACTGCTATTGAAAAGAAGTAACAACAATAAGGATTAAAGCCACCTAACATAAATGCATCAATTGGAAAGACTTGCTTCACCTAATATTGTGCTATGCAAAAACTGCTTATGAAAAATAAGAGAAAAATAGTATTCAGTGTTGCTTTCATGGGTTCCTCTTCTGCATTCAAGGTGAAAAGCCTGGATTGAAAACTAACTTCACAATTGTTCTGATTTAGCTCTCACTTGCAAAGAGAAAGAATTAATAACACTATTTCTGAAGATATAGTATTGTACTGCTATAGTTTTAATTTTTCTAAAAAAGATATTGTCCTTTCAAAAGACAAAATAAAAAAAAAAGGAGGCAGCACCCCTGATCTGCACAGTAAGCACTGGACTTGGTAGGGCTCAAATGGTAGCAGTTGAGAAAAATCATAGGGTACTTACTGAGCAGTAGCTGATTTTCTCGTATGATACATGTTCATCGCTTCTTCAATGACAGGAAGCAGAATATTTTGCCTTATTTGAACTACACACATTTGTCTAATTCTTTAAAATCCCAGCAGTAGAAAGATTCCCTTTTCATCAATTTCCATTTATTATGCTTGTAGCTACATATTGTAATATGAATTCTTCTATCCATGTATACTGCACATCTACATCACATGAAAAGCATATTTCAAAACTATTGCATTATCATGTGCCAGAATAATACTGCTATGGGAATACAGACACATTACCAAAAGTGCAGGATAGAAGTGAGGACTCAGGAAGGAAGAAATTCTTAATCTATGAGTACGTGCCACTGATTTACTGTGCAACGTTCATAAAGTCTCTTAATCTTATTTTGGCATACTTTATGTATAAAATAAGCAATATATCCTTCTGCAAGGCTGAAATAAATGTTGTCTGGTTCAATCATATCCCTCAAGAGCAAAACTGGGATTTCTATCATCAATGTCAAGATGAGCCAAACCAGGCTCAGAGACTGTAAATCTTTACATTCCGAAGAACACCACTACCATAGGTGAAAATTTTGTGGTCAGATACAAACTGTGGTAGACAACAGAAGGATTAATGTGAAACAAAATCCTTTAAATGTACATATTCTTTGAACTGAAATCAAAGAATTCCCTATCTATATCTATTCACATCTATAGCATCTATATCCAGCTATACATATTTTCCCATACAATTTGTTTTAACACATTATGTATCTCCTTCAGGAATTTGACCCTGAGTTTTTTTTTTTGAAAGTATATACCTTATATATTGTCCCTTACATTTAAAACAAAGTTTGTGCATAAGCGTTTTGTTGGATCAGATTGCATAGCATTCTGCAAGTCCATACCATAGGGTCACATGCAAGGTTTTCCTCCTCTTTGAACCAATTGTGCTATGACAGTGTATACACACTGTGTCTGGCCTAAGATCAGCAGCCAAGTTCTGGACAACCACATAAGGATTTTCTTTACAGAACTGATCTTAAAAATGGAAATGTCTATCTCCTCCAGCTATACTGGCAGACAGTATGTACCTGATGATCCAGCTGTACAAGACATTGCGGTCAATCATAGCTTTCATACAACTTCTAAGTTAGTGCTTTGGAATTTACATTTTTTAGAAATACTTTCTGAAGGATTAAATAATGCTTTCTGCCCTTAAAGGTATTTATTTATGTTGCATGTTCACTACATATTTTAGTGTTTCTTAATTGAACTACTTTTTTAGAAAATACAAACCATCAGAGTGGATTTAGACAAGCTTATAAAATAGTAATACAGATTTAATACACAAAAAACCCTTTACTGAAAAGAAAAACTCGTAACTACGTTGACATGCAACATTTCTAAAATATGTTTCATATGTCTTCTCAAGGTTTACATTTCAGTCATTTAGGTCTTATCTACGGAATACTGCCCACGAAAACAGAACATACTGAAGTCTTTCTGCTAAATTTAGAAGCACTACTTGAGAGAATTAACTTTTTAATAATGTGTTCAAAGTATTTGAAGAAATAACACATTATGAAATATATTTAATTACCTTTGCATCTGTATAATGGGGAGAAGGCATAGTTCATACTTTGAACAGCAGTGCTGAGATCTGTTGAGGTTTGCACGTTGCCAACATTCTCTATTGCTACTTACAAGAGTTGTGAATAAGAAATTTAATACAGTCACAACATATACACAGGGCTTTGCTATAAATTGATCAATCAAATAGAACAAAAATAATGTTTTAGATCTGCAAAGACAGACAAAAATTAAGATGCTCATCTTAACTCTGCATTAGGGAAAAAAGTGAACTTTGATGTATCCTATAGCAGAGCGATTTGGATTTCAATGGCAATTTATCAATTCTTTAATAGTCAAGCTTCCAAGCAGTAAAAGCTTCTGAGACTTCCTAATCTAATAGCCATTATTTTAAATTTTTATTCCATATGACTTACAGTTCAGAAGAAAGCAAGCAACCTAATTTCTTAAGAATTTTCTTTTATAAGAACTGATGAAATGCAGTCCAATGCTACTGATTTTGTTCTCCCTCATGCTGATATAAAAATTTCTTACCTGTTCTATTGTACCAGCAATAGGACTGTCCTAAGGTCAGGGTGTAGCAGCACCACCCCTTAAGGGAACATTTTTTCTTTTCATGATCAGAGCACTGTATGTGCTTCTGCTGTTCAATTCCACCACCTTTCCCATTTCTGATAGTGCTGGGTTGGAGGCACAGCTCTGTCCGTCGTGTCCCTTTCAGCCCCAGCTCAGGTGTCTTCCAGCCTGTGGGGAGCAATTAGGAAGTTTCTCTGTGCTCCAATCATCACAACTGCTGCTATTTGTTTTTATAGGGAATGTAAAAGGTCTCAGCTTCCATCCCCAACACCAGATAGGTGGGAGAATCTATCCCAAGGTGATGGAACCAGCTCCATGGTGACTTCCCAGTTCCTAAGCTGATGGAGAGGTAAGGATATTTTGCACTCTGTGGGCTGATCACAGAAGTGAATCTGAAATAAGCTTAAGACCAGCTTATTTTCAAAAATTTACCTTGGCAAGCCTAAAGCACAAGGAGAAGCATTTAAGACTTCAGATCTAAACTTGTGTGTTGTTATTGCTAAGCACTAAACCCTAAGGTCAGAATTCAGAATTCCCACAGTCAACCACTCTGACTCAGAACCACATCAATGTGTTTACTAAATGGAAACCATACTCACATCACATCTTATCATAACGTCACAAAAAGCTTAAAATTACAAATCAGCTTTAGAGCAAAATACATGACAGCAAAATATAAGTACACAAAAACTACATTAAATACCGGTCTTTATTTGTCCCTACCGCTTCAACTTACCTCTCAGTTCAAAACTACTCACTGCAGCACACAGCTTGAGATAGTCTAAGATCCATTTTAGAGTGGACTGAAATATAAATGGCAGTGCGCACTACACATGAACATAGACAACTGTATAAAATATTTAAATAAAGACAGAAAAGAACAGAGGAAACCAACAGAGCCTTTGGCAGACCCAGCCTTTGGGAATTTAGCAGCTTGAGATTCATTGCAAATTTCATCTTTAATGTTATTTTTAGTTCAATATTTTGTAGCACTCAGAAGTAAATCTTGGTGTGATGTCTTGCACAAGCAAGCTTGCACTGCTTCCTTTTCTGATTATTTTTTTAAAGAAACCTAATATATTTTCAATACAATCAAATTTGTGACATGTTTTGTCATATTTGTTAAAGTTACCCGGTTTTTTCATGTAATTAAGTGAAAACCATTACGACATTTTTGTTTTTAAGTGCTGAATATTGATTGGCATAACTGAATGTAAATGAGACCTCCCAATAGTCTTTGTTCCATCACACCTTGTGTTGCATTAAATTACCTTACATTAACTTTGGTTCTTGGGGTTAGGGTCAAACCCCTTTCTAATCTCTTACCACTCCTCCAAATACTGCCACACACAGAGTGCATTTCCAGAGCAGCTTTGAATTTATCCTGGAAGCTGTTCTTTGTCTCTCCATAAAGGAATCTGACTGGAATGAAACAAAACAAAACAGAACTAGAAGATGCTACAAAGAGGATGTGGATAATTACTGTCTGCAGGAGAATGGAAACATTGGTTCTGCCTCACATCATCTTGCCTACCCCTTCCTGCCCTGGATGAAATATGGCAGACTGGGGAAAATAATAGGTCCTTTCTGCACACAAGACTGGTCTACACCACCTCTCTTGTTGCCGTGCCAGACAAACCAATACAGGTACTGGTTCCTTCTCTGCTTGGACTGAGACCAAAAAGGCCAAAAACCTGGAATTGTGGGCACACCAGTGGATTACCACTGGTCAGACAGGTACAAAGTAGTAGCTCATCACCTTGTCCCAGAGCAAGCATTTTTGCATGTGCTTTCGCTCAGCACCAAACACAAGACACCTTAGATGCAAGTAGAAAAGCCCCAGTAGTATTTATATTGGATATTGAACGCGACAATTATCAAGATTTCTGAGAAACCAAATCTATCCTATTGTCTATTTCTATCTGTCCATGCTCAGGTGCTCAGACTTGCCAGGCCTCTTCCCATCCTCCCGCTACAGAGAACTCAACATACTTTCCCATTACTATACTTACAATTTAAAAGTTGTGTCAGAGACCATGGCATTGCAAGTAGACTATTTCACATCCCATGGCATTGTGATGTGACACGAGAAGAGAACCATATAGGAGATTTGAAATAAGACTAGGACTGTTTAACATGTGCAACATGAACACCATGAAACTAATTTTGCTTTAATTCTGATTTCATCAGGCTGCAGCTGAAGTTGGGAAATTTTCCTTTGTTCATAAAAGGATTTGGAAGAGGATGAAGAGCTCACCTAATCACAATGCTTGAAAATTGAGAGGTTTTTTTAATTTCAAAACTCTTATTTTTAACATATAGAGCCATTATTCAACAAGTCCCAGAAATGCAAGTACTAGAAGCCTTGTTAAATGATCAGGCATCAGTCTTAAAATAAACAAAAGAAGTACTTTATCCTCACAGTGCATAATGAAATTACAGAACTCATGGCCACAGGATGGTGGAGAGGTCAAAAGTGTAAATGGACCATAAAAAGGATTACATGGAATCATGCAAATGAAATCCATCACTAGCTACTAAATATCAAGATCAAGATCTAGCCTCCAAATAAAAATGTCTAAGATTCCAGCCCTCAGAGGGAAGAATAACACAGGGGAAGAAAGATTGCCCTATATGAGTGATATATCAGAGTTCATACACTTGTTTCCCTAGGCATTTGCTCCTTTTCACTCCTGAGAGAAGACAGTGGTCTACATTGTATGACTTGGGGTGGCAGCTATTGCATGTGTTCTAAAGTAACTTCATTGGCATTGCAGGTTTTAGATTTGTTTCAATTTTAAATCAAAGATAATCAGAAAAAATCCTGTAAAGAGTCAAACAGAAAAGATGGAGACTCAGAGTTCAGAACACTGTCTATGAAAGTCATGTTCTGCCATATAGTTGTGCTTCAGGATCTCTAAGAAAAAATAATTTCCACCCCATGGTTGCAAAAAAAGGAACTTACTAATACAGAAGCCTTTGCAGTGCCCAACTTCTTCAGTTTGCTGAGACACTGAATCTCATCTGACAGTTGAGAACCTGTGAGTCCTTCAGTGATGAAACCGCTGCTTTCCATCGTATTCATTGCATTGAATCATTTGGGCCTCTCCCTTTCTGTGTGAGACAGTCTTGAAAACTGAGCCTCCTCTAGCCTTTAGAGTTCATAAATACCTGCCACATTAACTCTGTTTCACTATTTGCCTAATGACAACCACAAGTAAGGACCTGACTCAAGTGATGTCAATAGTCTGCTAAAATCTACCTTTTTGCCCTCTTAGCCACCTCCTCCCACCCACCCATAGGTTATGGAACTGTGGGATGGCTTCCAGACAAATGCAATAAAAAGTAGGAAATGACATTTACAAATAAAATTCACTTACCTAAGACCTCTGTTATGTCAGATCTCTTTGTGCTGCCTCCTCTCCTACCACCTACTCCTTTATTTCCAGCACTTATTTTCTCCTCTCAGTTGCTTCTCTCCTTGCTGCCATTTTTCTTCTTGTGTTCTACCTTCCGTTCTTTTCCTTTGCTTCTTTTCATGCCCGGCTTTTTTCTTTGACTAAAAATGAATTGCATTATGGTGTCACTTTACCACTTTTACTGCTTCCTCCCAGTTTTTCTGCCACAGCTTTTGTTGCCGTTTTCTGTTTTCTGGCCTTCCTCCATAGCAATCCCTCCTTCTAAGTAATCCTTCCTTAGTGATCTCATGTGCTCCTTCTCTCTCAGGAGCTCTTGTGCTGTTGCGGTGTGAAATGATTCAAATTTCCATGTGGATTTGTCGGGCTCCAGAAGTTTTGACAGGGTGCAAAGGCCATCCTAAACATGTAAGTCATTTGAGAGCACTTCTGATGGAAAATTTCTGGATGCATGGCCTTGGCTTCAGGGAGAAGCAGGGATATGAAATGGAGTGGGGCACAGTCCTATTCCAGCTGCTGGGGGGAAATAGCCCCTCTTGCTTAGCCATGCCTAAGCCACTTATTTCACTCTTACTTCTTTGGCCTTCCAAATGTGCTAAGTCATTGCCTGCCAAGAGCACCTAAAATCTGCAGTCTTTACCCTCATGGGTGTCCCTCCTGCCAAGAGAACATGATGTTAGGAACAGCACAGTGTTCTAGCTTATAGTTGCTCTGGTTTTCCTGATACTTACAATCACTCTGAAGAAACATCAGTTGATCCAAGTAGCTAAGCATGCTGCTGTAATTGCTGCATGGCATGATTGGGCTCCAGTTGCTGTATGAGAGCTGTTGGGCTGTACTGGCTGCATGTGAGACTGACCCCTGGTAAACTGCAGTCCCTTGCAACTTTGCATGGTTGTGTTCAAATATATAGCCATTGTACACACACACATCTGCAAGGTCTAAATACACTATTAACCACGTAATGCATTTTAAAATCATCCCTAGGCTTCTCCATTCTTGTTAGACACAAATGGATTCATGAATTAAAGGGAAAAACTATATTTGAAGTTTCTGACATAAGATGGAGGAAAAATGGAAGCAGCATTAGCTCTAGTATGTGTTTTCTATGCTAAATATTGAGAGAATGAGGGACTAGGTCTGAGGTAAAACCCAAAGTATGGGAGCCTGACTAGATTAGAAATTGATGCTGTAAACATTGTTCTGGAAATAATTATTTTGTGTTTCCATTCTTTACCTCTTTAACAGCATATTTCCCCATGACAGAATCATTTGAACAGGATTAAAGAAAGATGCACAAGCCTCCTTCATGAAACACCATCCACAGTTCAAGCAACAGAAAAGATCCTCATTTTGTGGGTTTCTTCCCATTTATATTAATTATCAGTTTTTCTATGGACGAGTTGTACAATATGGGGTTGTTCATAATAGGTCATTCATTAAAGAAAATACTGGGAAATTATTTTCTATGTCAGTAGATACAGGATGCCATCTGGGAGCTGAAAAAATGAACAGAAATCAGGCTCGAAAAATAAATTATTAAAACCATGAAATTAGTTGCACTTATGGAAGCCAGGCAAATACTTTAAAAACCTCAGGCCCAGCAGATAGGCTGTGATAACTGGCAGATTGTCCATTCATACAAGCAACGCACTTACTCACAGGAGTGGTCAGTGGCTTCCTCTGTTGGGCCCTTGGTGATACACTCTCACTATTTTCCTGGGTCTTCGCCCCATTCTCTTGCTTCTCCAGAGTTGTTCACACCCTCTTCAGCCCAGGATCACCAGTGCCGCATAGATGCTCTTTGCCATTTCCTCCTGCATCTTTTCCCAGCTGTCAGTTTACTGGCAGTTCTCCATTCCCTTCATTCCTGCTTCCAGTTTTCTGTTTCCTTTATTCCAAGGTGCTTTCTAAACAACACCATGATATAAGGCTGTTGCAGTATTGTAGTTGGTCTCCTGTCTGGGTTCAAAATCAGCAAGTAGATCAGAAAATCTCTCGTGAAACATGAGACTGTCTACTCTGATTCCAGTTCTGGGGTAATCTAAAATTCTCGAGTAAGGGAGATGAGTTAAGTTAAATAAGGAAATCACAACAATAGAGTGATAAATATATTAAAATGAATATGGCCATATGCCAATTTTTTACCCTCATAAATAAGACTCTTGTTTACCAAATGTTCAGTTTTGGTTATGTCACTATAAAAATCAAGCAGCTGGTAATTCAGGCTTGATTAGCAGGTCTCCAGTTTTGATTAGTAAATTACTGTAGTAATCAAGGTTAATTCTCATTTCAGAGCTCTGCCACAGATTTTATTTCTTCCAGAGAACGGGATTTACCTCTCTGGAGAAGGAATATTTTAATAAACATGACAAAAATATCCAGAAATAGAAATCAAAAGCAAATTCAAAGGGTTTTTTTGAAATATGTGTAACCCAAGTAGCAATGCTGTTCAAACATGAAATGGTTAATGTCCTATGAATAAAATTCCAGGCTTTGAGTTTGCAGTAGATTTCTGCATAATATGTGCAGAGATTGCATTGCTAATTCCTTTTACCTACCATTTCTATTTCTATCTTTAAAAATTGTTTTCTTTGGATCTTCATCTTTCATGTTATAAGGAAAAAAAGAATACAGAGAGGCTTAAAAAGAAACCCAAGAGACCATTATTAGTATAAAGATAAACAGTAGGATGGATTCTAACTGAGCCAGAAAACATCACTGTAAAATGTACATAAAATTTAGTTTTCAACCAAACATATTGCATACCCAGTTCCAGCTCATCTCATAATGAATATTCAAGATTTTGAATGACCCACATGTCCCATAAGTGGGCAAGAGCCCCCAAAAGCCGTCTTTGTCATAAAAGAGGCACAATATTAAAAAACACGGGGAATTCATTAGGGATCTTTTTTCCATGAAAGTTTTACTAAATCTTTAGCTTGCAAATCCTGTGATTATTTGAGCTGTACAAGTCTGTCAGGGATTTGAGGATGGATAACAAAGTCCTATATACTTTTTAATTAGGGTAATATTATTATTTTCTAGTCACAATTCTGGGTCAGATTCTGTGTATCTCTCTGACATCACTTTTGTATAATTAGAGACTAAATTATCTAAATAAGTATGAAGTTTTGCTTTATCTACTCATTATTGTGTGCTTTTCTCAGATAGCAAAGAATAGGCAATTTTCAGATACATCATAGTATTCCTCTCAAAATATTGAGATAAAATTCTGCCTAATAACACTGAAATAATTGACTGAAGAAACTTCTAAATATATGAGTAAAGAGGTACATTACTGAGAATACAGTAAAGACTGAATTCAGTATGAAGTTGTACAATTCCCATGTCCTTTGAGGAAAGAAAACAACAAACCAAGCCTCCTTTGTTAGACAAACATGGTGTGACCTTTCATAAAAGGCCAGGAAGGACCTGGAATTGACTTCTGCTTCCATATATATGCTTTATTCCACTGGAGCAATTTTGCTGTAGTTGTGAGCACTTTCATTATGCTGATGGAGACACTGGGGCTTTTCTGTAGGCTCCCTTCAAGTACCTCATAGCAGCCTTCCAGTACATGAAGGGGGCCTACAGGAAAGCTGGGGAGGGACTCCTTACAAGGGCAGGGGGTGAGAGGACAAAGGGCAATGGTTTTAAACTGAAAGAAGAGAGATTTGAGGTTGGAGATTAGGAAGAAGTCCTTCAGGGTGAGGTTAGTGAGACACTGGAACAGATTGCCCAGAGTAGCTGTGTAAGTGCCATCCCTGGAAGTGTTCAAGGCCAAATTGGATGGGGCTCTAAGGAACCTGATCTAGTGGGAGGTGTCCTTGGGCACCTTGGTTGGAACTCCCAAGATCTTTAAGGTCCCTTCCAGTTTTAACCTTTCTATGATTCTTTGATTCTATCAATCAGATCTGGATCAGCTGTGCTTCTAATTCAACATCTTGTTACTGATGACGACAAACAGAAAATGCTCAGAAAGCTTTTTCCTAGTATTAAAAAGTCAAAAGCTATCTTATGGTCTGAAGCAAGGATTTTCCTGCATTTTTCCCTGTATAAAAAAGTTCTAGATATTTAACGTTAGCTCTAGTCTGTGCAGTTCATTTAAAGACTAGATTCTAATGATGTAAGCACTGGCAGAAAGAGAAGCAACCTGATCTCTGAACTTTTATGTAAGATTAACACTTAGCTAAAATAATTAGAGAAGACAGTAAGCATATATTGCCTGGATTTACTGTGTGTATCAAGGACTTGTCTCACTTCCACACAATAACTTAGGAAGCCCCATACTTTGCTAGAAAGAAGGGGTAAACATGCTTTCAGGTAGAAAGCCTGTAAAACAAACATTATAACTGTGGAAAAAGTCTGAGTGCTTTTTGTAGACTGTCTTATACATGCAAGACAGGATTCACCTGGGGAAGGGAAGGGTGGGGCGAAGCAATTACAACCCAGCCACTGCATTAATAGGGGACTTCCATGGAGTTTTGGCTCCTCTCCAGTACTACAGCAGTTCCTTGAATCTGGCAGATTTTACTCATTGCTTTTGGGCATGTTTTTATTTTTGGCTTTGGCTTTCCTCTGCTTTGCAGTTCTTCCAAGTGACATGGGAGGAAGCACACAGCTGTCATTCCTCAAGAACAGTACAGGAGACAGCGGTCTCTGTAACCACCTCTCCCACCAACAGTTATGATGCAGACATTTACAAATAGCTTGAGATTCTTCCCAAGCTGCATTCTTGGCCAAACTGATTTTTTACCCGAGATTCTCTGTCAGTTGTAACTAGCAGCTTAAGGCTATGCTTGCAATATGGGTAAAGCTACATTTCAGCATACTAAAAAAATTTGAAATAAAATTCATCACTACATCCCCCAGCAGACTGCTTTGTATTGCTCTAGTGGAACATAAAAGCTCTGAATGGATAGTAACAGCTATTTCTTGTCCAGAGACAGGGTGGCATACAACCGAGTGCTGGTTATTCACCACCCTTTTGACAATCTCCAAGCAATCAACATGAAGGAAATATGACCAGAGAGTCACTCCAATCTTGTTACCCATAGCAGAACAATAGTGTTCTTAAAAGCAGCCTGACACAGCGAAAATGGGGGAAGTCATAAGGTTTCTGGAAAGGTATTTATTTTATCCACAGGTAGGGTGGTAACACTGAATGTGATAGTCTCTATTTAAGGTGATTAATAATATGTTATGTTGCTTGTTTTGAATAGAAACTATAGGCCAACTCCTGCCCTGGCTCAATGCCCATTGAAGTCAATTGTTTAGCCTGAAAAATGGATTACAGGATGTGGCTATAATTTATGCATAGAAAAATGTAGATGATATTACTTTAGAAACAGTAATTCGTATTTCCGAGTGCTACAGCAGTGCCTAGAACCCAAGATTCTTTGTGCAGGACAGTATCCAAAGGCACAGAAAATACAGGCATGATTCCTACCCAAAGAGTCTTCAAGCAAAAGACAAAAGACAGCAAACAGATGGGGAGAGGGGCAGAAATGACGAGGTAACTGGGAGATAATTATTATCACTATGCAGTCACAGCACATCAGCTGCTTAACCATGATCAGTTTTTTTAAGGTTTCATAGCAGAGGAGAGTTTTAAGGGCAGGTGTGAAGAAGGGCAAGTGTAGTACCTTCTTAGATATTTATGGAGGAATGGACCCTCACAGGACAAAACAAAAAGACTGTGGTTCAAAATTCAAGACACTGGTGATGAAATGTCTTCTTGTGAATGGGGAGGAAGCACACTGATTGGGCAGTATGTCTGGATGGATGTGATAGGGACAAATATTCTGGGGAAAGCCTATGTGGACCTTTAAAGCATCCTAGAATGTTTTTAGCTACATGGACAGAGAAGCTGATGAAAGGGTGTCTGGTAGAAGAGGGAGATGATACAATACTGCATTTGAAAATGCATCCCTGCAGCAGTGCCAGAGTGAATGAACACAGTATCTGTCTGCCAAGACTGAAGTAACTGAGACTCAGTGCTGGGGTTCAAGTGAATGTTTGAGTTGTGCTGGGACAAAGTTCAGACTTTGGAGAAGTACAAGAATCAGAAAGTTTGTCCTAAAAGCACAAATCTAGCGAGAAAGATGTAGAAAGGCATAATGTCTAGAAAGAACTGGTCCTAGAAACTAAAAAGACAGTGCTAACACAGTGCTCACACATTTAGTTTTTGCTTTACAAGATGCTGCTGGCATGAGGTAGTCTCCCTGTACTTGAAAAGGGCAACACTTCTGAACCCATTTATATCTGAAACCTCTTTTGGTACCTGAGGAAATATATGGAAAAATGAGAAAAAACAATGACAAAAAGGACAAAACATTCTCTTTAGAGGTTTTAAGACTTTTTTCTTTGTTGGCTTTATTTTCCTCCCCACTGTAACAATTTGTATTGGTACTCTCCTGAGTTCATATTTCAATAAATAAATCAATAAAAACAAACCATTTTTGTTTGCCATACATGTGTGCTCTGTTTTGTTATACCACTGTGGGAACTGAAAAGAGAAACTTAAGCATGGAACCGCTTACACATACTTGTGGGAGTAACGTTTTGTAAGCCTGAGCACTTGCAAATTCAATCTTACTGCAAGCAAAAATAGAAAGGACAGTATGCAAGCTACTGCAAAGCAATTTATATATTATAAATATGTTTAGGTGGTATCTAAATTACTGCCAGAGCTCTGACCTTGATTACAAATAAAGTCAAGAATACTTTGAAGTGTCCCAAATTGTAGATCAAAATGCTTGTATATTCATCACTTTGACTAAGATACAGCCAAGATTTTGTTGGCTAATAAAGACTGTAAATTAAAATGAAAACAGGTCCAGTAAAGAGAGGTCATGGCTGCTTTTTTAAAAATGCTTACAGTCCTTTAGGGCAGGATGTCTGTGCTGCTTTAGTTGTTCAGTTTCACTTTCTGCCTTGGGAGCTGCAAATGTGCAAGCCTCTGTCTCATAATACTGCAATATAAACCTCCATTTAAACTTGATGGGTCCCTTCTCATTGGAGTTTTATTTTTCAAGCAATTTTGAGATGTGTTTTCTTATGAGGAGTGTGAATAAATACTATAGCAGTGTTACCTATGTAAGTGGGCAGAACAACAATATCTAGGGCTAAGAAAAAACAAGATTCTGCTTTAAAAAAACCCAAGCCCCAACACCCAAAGCATTAGCTAAATTTCTTATTATAATAATTAAAATCTTCAAATCTTCCTGCTAGTCAGCATCCATGATCTGATTGGCAAAATGTGAAAGCCAGCTAAATGTGACTTTTATTATGGTTTTGATTCCTCTCCAGTTCGAAGATTCGTGACCACACTATGAGTGCTCTTAATGAGCAGTCCTAGTGTTTGGGAGGACTGGATGCTTTCCTGATCTACCTTTGCCTAATCTATAAAGAGATGCATAACAGACAACCTGTCTAGCTGTGCTTGATAGTGTGCAAATAAATATACTGTTGTGTTAGGGCCTTTTTGTAGGGAAGTTATGAGCAGTGCTCTTATTGAGCAGCCCTTAGCTGTTCAAGAACTGAGCAAAGTTTATAGAAATTGTGGTGTACCACTCAAAAGAAACATCCTTGATGATCATGGTCTTCAACTACAGAATAAAGTCCCGGTTTTTGTTCTGCTGTAAAGCTGTAATCTACCCAGATTCTAAATGGTTTCTATAATGAGTGAGTAGATCACTGTGAGTCATCATAGAGCAGGATGATATCTGATTCACTTTTTTTCTCCTGAAAAAGAGCCACAAATTAAGATTTATAAAGCAGATTATGGATTTTGTACAGCTCAGTGAAGAAAAGTAATTGTTAGAGAAAAGCAAGCTGTTAGCTTTGCATGATGGTCATGCAAAGATGTAAATGGAAGGCAGAAAATGGGAAAGCTTGAAGCAATTGTGTACTAGATGGCAAAACACCCCATCATTATTTACATGAAATGAAACCTTACACTGTGCAAGAATCACCCTACACTAAAGTCTGGATTTCTCAGAAGTAGCCCAGAGATTAATTAAGCCTTTAATAATTAGGGAGTCATTCTACTATTTGCTAAAAGTCACTCTTGGGGAACGATTGTACACCAGAAACTAGACAATAAGAAGTACTTCACATCATAGCACAGGTCTCCTGTAAAATTCAGACTGTTCCTAATGTTTTTTTTCTTTTCTTGAATATGAGGGTTGGCCAGATTCTGGTTTTAGTTACACCACTGCAACTATGGAATAATAACAATAATATGAAATTCCACTGAGTTGATAAGGAATTTATAATTAAATGAAAAATAGCTGAAGTAACAAAATGAGACATTCCTGTGGTCTCTGTGCTTTGCATGTGCTCTTTCTTTGTCTTCTTCCTTGTCACTTATTCTTTCTCGGCCCCTGTATTTATTTAGTTCCATCCTCTCCTATCCATTCCTATTGTTATTTTTTATGGCTTTGGGTGGGTGGTTAACTGGCATTAGGAAGAAAAGCCACACAGGAATATATCCACATACAGCATTATCCAGAGCAACATGCTTACTTTTCTTTTGGTTGCTTCAATGTCAGAAACACACTATATATTTATTATGTAAGCAATATTAAACAGTAGAAAAAAGAACTCACTAGAGTTTTTTGAGGTCATCATCTATTACAAACTCCTGCAAACAAAAAAAGGAGCAGTGAAATGTGTACCTTAATTCCCTTGCTATTGAGAAACCGTTACTATAACAAACAACAGCAAGACTTTTAAATCAGGCCTGTGGAACAAAGCATTCCCGTGTCATTTTTACATTAGTGATTGCAGTTGATGTCATTTTTACCAAACAAAATTATAACCAGAATGGATATTTCAGGTCAAAGTGCCACAAAGAGTATATAGATACATTTCCATCAATAAATCTGCCCTCTTCCTGCCCTGACATAAGTGTTCAACCCCTTGTGATTGACGTTTTTACCACTAAATTATACTATGTCTGCTTCTAGAAGAAATGTCTCCATTACAAAATTAGCTAACCATCAACATAACATAAAATAACTTCAACATGGTGTCATTTCACAAGAATATTGATTCTTACAGACTTACTGGATTAAATCCTGGTTTCCCATAAAAGAAGCAGCCATTACGTCTTTAGTAGACAGAAAAATATATATTGGGGAAAGATGTATATTAAGGCGATTAAAACTTCATTGCTGAGCTCAGAAGCATAGGATTTTGTCTTGTGGCAACGTGCAATAAAGAAACATACATAAAGGAAACATACATAAGAGTAAGGTTAAAAACTAGTTATTAGTCTGTCGTTTTATTTTCCTTTGTTGGAAGATATTTTTGACTATTTGTTGCAGTACAAAAGTCAGCAATTCTTCTAGACTGACTACCGAGTCTGCCAAAGACTCAAGACCTCGCATATGAAATTTTCCTTTTTCATTTTTCCTCACCTTTAGCACCAAAAGAATTCCTCATACTGCACATGATGCTGAGAACTTATAATTGACTAATAATACCTGAAAAGTCTTTGAAGTCCTTAGATGAGCAATGCGATTTATGAGCAAATAATCATGATATGTATATCTGTAGTCTCTTCCTATGTTAAACTGTAGAAAGGAAATATAATGAGAGGAGAGATCTTTTTTATCACCATTTTACTTCATTTTTAAAGAGTTGTCTTATACTGAAATAACAGCGGGCCAAATCCTTTTTGGTACAACTTCTCTAATTGGAAAGAAATTGCACTGAGGATAATTTGACCCAGTTCTTTGTGACCACTTGCACGTTAGAGAATTTCCTGAAGGATAAAACACCACCTCTATGACCACAACTCATCCTGACTCCTTCAAATACAGATGAGAACCAAGGCCAATGTAAATTGTTGTATGCATGGTGTTATCCTTAAGATTCTAAACTGTTTGGGGCTAGCAGTGTGGGGTAAGGTGAAGAGCTGCCAGATTTCTCACTTTTTATGAAGTACTGTTTGCTTCCGTTCATCTTAAAGTAAAAGCCTTTAAAATCAAATCAACTCTGTACTCCCTCATAGAGAAGAATGAGGTAACATGCCAGTTCCAGGAAGACTAGCGGTAATGAGGTGTAAAAGACACGAGGAAAGCAAGAGGTTGCTGGGGAGGTTCGCAATTACAATGTGTGTAGTCTTATATTCCTTGAAAAGCAGCTGTGATGGAAAAGCACCATCCCTCGACCCATAGCTTGTCTATGCTTGTAGAGGCAAGGGGACAAGTGGAATTCTACTCATCAGTTCCACGTTATTCTGGCTCTGCGTGGCATACATTTGAAAAAAGAACGTTTCACCTTGTGAAAATCATAGGATATAGCTACCTGTTAGTGAAGGATAGTCTGTCACCATTCGTCCCTGCCCATTAAGGCTTGAAGAGGACAATGTTACTAGTCTCTGCCCATTCAATCCTTTTTTGTTGGCACATTACTATTTTATCATTTTGATCTTCTTCTTACTGAAGATAAAAGACACCATGGGCAGGATTCATGAATGACTACTGCTATTTATCGACCCAGGACTTTTTGAACATTTTTTCCCTTCTGATTCATGAACCACTTTTCCATATTCGAAAAGCAGTTCATAAATCGTTCAGCACCAGCAGAAATTAATAATAATGAGTTCATTTACATAAAAGGACTCATCCTGCCAGTTGCTGATAATGCTTGAAGCTAGAACCTTGTCGTCAAACAGGATTTTTGCTGGCAGTGCAGGAAATAATCTTTTGTTTTGTTTTAGAGCTGCTATAGGGATATTTTGTTGGGCAAAACATTATGCATTTCTTTCTTTCATTTTTTTATTTTACCACGTGGCATTGCCCAGATTTGAAGAAAAGATTCCTGGTAGCTGTAAGAGTCAGACTTCTAGGAGAGAGGAATGCATTTTGACTTGTTTTCGTTTCATTTTTTTTGAGCGAGGATTTGTTCTGAAATTGTTGGCAGCTGCATTTCACAAGGGTTTGTTTGAATATATTCTTTCCTGTGGATCACTCTCTCCCTTTCCAAGTTTCATTCTGAGTTTCAAATTTAAAATCTGCAGAAGAAACTCCCACGTTTCCCCTGGACTCAAACCCACAACTTTCACATGATTTTGATGCAGAACTATAATTGATTCCAGGTTTATTTTTGGAAAGGAGGGTTGAACCTAGCTGAACGTTTCCATAAAGTCATTCAAGTGGTAGAATCTGTGAATGGACGTTTAATGCCAGCACACACATGTGTGTGGGGGGTGTGTGTGTGGGGTATGTGTTTTATTGTGTTTGCATGCCAGGAACTAGTCTTCCCCGGGATTGGATTTACATAATTTACTCTAACTTCATTGGACCTGCACTGCTGTAAGAAAATGAGTTTTTCAAAGCATGAGGTTAGGGTTTCACAACACACTAAAGCTTGAACTTAGTTGCAGACTTGTTGCTGTGAAGAGAGGCTTGCTCTTCCCCAACCAAACGCCTCTTGGTCCTGCTACCCAGTGGGACAAATTAGACACCATACATTTTCCTTTGGATCTCTAGCCTGCCAGGGGCATTACCACACTCCCCTATCTCTGCAGCTTTCTGACTAGTCTCAAACTCCTTCAAGTGACTCCATGAAGCCAGGGAGTTTCTGTAGTCCTGTAAAGCATCTTCTCTCCCCATGTACTGTTCAGGGAGACTACATGTCCACAACTACAAAGTTCGGTTTCATTTCCACAGCCCAAGCCCACTGTTGTGCACAGCAATACCCACCATCTCCAGATGTTAAATTAAATTTTGCATTCAGGCCCAGCTCTTTGCAGAGGAAGCTGAACAGCCCTATACATACTGCTTTTCTAAGTTACACAGTAGAGCTCACAGACTTGCAAGGAGGAAAATGAAATGGCCATGTGAACATTTTACAGAAAAAAAAGGGCCTAATTCCCTTTTAGTACTTTGAAAAGAGTGAAACATCATTGGAAAGGAGTGGAAATTCTTCTTAGCTTGTTTATTTCTTTATGTACAGCCATGTTACTGGAAATTGTGATATGGGATATGATTTGCTGGCTTATTCAATTTCTCAGTGCTGGAATTCGTCATTTGGTGTTCTGATTTTGCTTTGTGCTTAAGTTTTTGTTTGGGAAACAGAACAGAGTTATCACAAAGGAAGACTGTAAGCTGGAACTGTGTACTATTAGTCTGATCTGTGTAATATGGCTGTGTAATATGTATTTATATGGCTTCAATAGAAAAACTACTTTGAAAAAGAACAACAAAAAGCCTGAATTGTCTGTTTCTACTTTTGCTCTTAATTGGTGACATCTGGGTTTGTTGGGATTGAATAAAACTTATATTCTGTGTTTTTGAGAAAGAGGAATTGTCTGACTAGTTATCTTAATATGGTTTAATTTCCTCTCACATCCTCTTGTTTTTCATTTTACTATTTGAAGATTTCTGAGGTAAATACAAGGGAGAAAAAAAGAGTTTTTCAGGGGTCTCCAGACTATTCTGAACTGTACCACTTTACTGCAGCATAAACGTGGGCAGGTCATTTCAATTTTATTTCTTCATTTGTAGAAGAGAGTTCATTTTTCAGCTTAGAAAATTCTGAGATATGTTCACCAAAATCACTATACAAAGCTGACATCACACAGGATCACACAAAATGGTTTTGTTCGGAAGAGTTAAGATCATTGAGTCACTCTAAGTGCCATATCTACATGTCTTTTAAACACCTTCAGGGATGGTGACTCCACCATTTCCCTTGGGTAGACTGTTCCAGTGCTTTTCAACCCAGCGTGTACACATTTTTTTCCTAAATATTCAGCCTGAACCCCTACTGCTGCAATTTGAGACCATACCCGTTTGTCCTATTTCTTATTACTTAGGAAAACATCTTGCTACAACTTCCTTTCAGGTAGTTGTAGGAAGCAAAAAAGCCTTCCTTCAGCCTCCTTTTCTCCAGGCTAAACAACCCCACTTCTCTCAGCTGCTCCTCACAGGATTTGTGCTCTACACTTCACCTATATTACTATTCCGATCACCTCTACTTTTGCATTTGTAAGACTATTTTTCAGACTTTTATTGGAAATGTAGCATTCTTGTAAACTTCTTGAATGGTAGTTATCAATGTCTGCCTACAGACACACATATTGCACGCTTTTGTAGCTACATGAGCTTCTGTATTACACGGGGGTATTCCTTCTTTAGTGCGCTTTGCATAAGTTTGGGTAATTATTGATATCACCAGTTATTGCCAGCTTAGACCAGCATGACAAGATATCACAAGTTTGCCGTGGCTGTATGTGTTACATTTCATCCTTCCCTTCTGCAAACATTTACAGAGTTCACCAAAAGATGGGGGTATAAAATGAGGAAGACTTGAATACAGAACAAAACCCAGAAACTGGAATCAATACTCAGCATCAAATATCTGAGGGAGTGGGGAAAGTTCCACCCATGGCAGCAAAATGTCATGCTAAGCAGACTGAAAGCAACATTCATAATGTTAGCAGCCACTTTCCTCAGTGCATAAATTCAAAACAATGAAAGTGTAATGAATAAAGCATTTAGAGAGGTGATTGTGACAAGGACAGGAGTGGGGGAGGGGTGCTGGATCATACAGTCAACCACTTCAAGTGACACCGTGTTTACTGCTGAAGAGTACACATCGAACTGGGAAATAATTTGGGCTTAAGTTTCCTCAAAACTCATTGCTTCCCAAGCAAGGAAATTGTTGAGCCTGTAAACAGAATCAGGGTGCTTGCATCGACTGTGTAAGATCCTGATTCTTCATGATATTTAGCTACATGTAAAGGATCTCCAGCAATATGTAAAGGGTGCGAGCTATTGCATGTCGGAGAGTATTTTGAAAACATCCTACTGCAAGTAAAACTTAAGTATAAAAATTCATCAACCCTGAACAAATGCCTGTTGGGAATTGCGAAGAGCTGCTAAGTCTTGATCCCTGTATGAGTTGCAGGTATTGCTAGAAGCCACTACTAACAAGGAGCCAAATCCGGAGCTGGAACAGTTCAGCACCTCTAAGGATTTGGCCTGCAATTTGAGCAGCCTGCAGATCCCAGTCAGAGCAGGCTTCTCTATCGTTCTGTATAAGCTTTAGGGGGGGGGGGNAACCAAGGCAAGTTTTCAACCTCCTCAATTACTTTTAGTAAGGATTTTCAAAGGTATCTTCATGAGCAAAAGGGATAGAAAAGTCACTTGCTTAAAGGAAATCTGAAAAATCTGTGTTCTGTTCCTGTCCTCCCCAAATACAGGAAGAGAGGTTTCAGTCAGGAGCCTGGTTATGAAGGCAAGTCTAGGAAGAAAGCATAGAATAAAGGTAAATGATTTATTGGATTAGTATGGAAATGCCATCAGGGCAAATGTTACTCATTTTCACAAAAATCTGCATGTTTTCCATGTATCTAATAGGCCAAGGATTTAAAAACATCACATGAACTTTCTGTAAATTTTCTGCCAAACACAGGAGATTCTACTGTGAGGTCTATATGAGAAACACTGGAGGCAGCTAAAGAAAATGGGATTTAAAAACTGTAATTCATGGCTTTTAGTTTCCTTTCTGTTTTTCCTATGCTTGATACAGTGGAGTGCATTAGCCAGGAGATGCCAAATGTCTTACTACTGCTTTACAAGAAGTCCCCATCCTCCTTTTTCACTACTTTAAGCTGTAGTAGGAAGGTGATAACTTTCATTCAGAATATGCAGTGCTCCAAACTTTGAGAGATCATCAACTAGATTTCCCTCAGTCCTGAAAACAGCAATAACAGTGATGATATTAGTAAAAATCCAAGAAATGAAAAATAGAAAATTCCAGCACACTTGGGTTTTTTCTATTCGCATGCCGACTTTTGAATGCTGAGGGATTAAGTCTTAAGGTATATTTTCAAGGTCACGCTTTCAAGTGTCCTACATAATCATGAGACCTAGAAAGTTTTGTTTTACCTTTAAAAATATTCTTTTTGCATTTGCAGGAGCTGAGGGTTTAAATAAAGCATCAGATACCTCAAAGTTCACGATAAAATTGTAAGAACTGGCAATGCTACCTATAATAAGCAAGCAAAACTCTATTGAGAAGCTAGTAGAAGAGGAGGAGGAAAAAGGACTGTGCAAGAAAGGGGCGGTTTTGAAATATTACTGGTTTGGAAAGGCTGCATTTTTACATTAGGTTTGTATTGTAAGTGAATATCTCAAGTTTCAGGTGCTAAGGCATGACTTTTTGTGGTGGGACTCTGAGACTAAACCAATCACTAGCAATGTAAGTCCTTTCTTACTTTTTCAGGTAGCATTTCTCTTTCTTTTTTGCATTTGGTGGGTTTTTTTTGTTTTTATCTTGTCGAGCTTTTCCAATTGTTTCTTTGTAAAGAGCTCATTCTCTCATTTGTTCCTTCTCATCTTGTATGCTACTGAGCTACCAAGTGGTCCCAGGACTTGTCCTTTGACTTCAGACACATACACCCACAACTGGCAAACAGAGATGGATAATCAAGGTGTGCTGGCAGGGATAGCTCTGCAGGCCTATCCTCAGTTCTAAGCTAGTTCTGCCATCTAAGACCTCATTCCTCACTGCGGCCCCTTTGTTATATTCCAAACAAACAGTATTGTAGTGGACATGTAGTAGTGTTTCGGTGTATCTAGGAAAGTTTCTTTCAAGCCTTAAGGAACCACCCCAAACAGCATAGGAAAAGTAATATAAAATTACTGGAATATTTAACTGCACTGTCAGAAGGGATGGCCTCAGTTTCATTATTGGATACAGCTCAAGATCGCTACTAGACCAAATATAGAGATACTTCCACTTCAAAATCCAGTCCCACATCAGGCAAACACAGCTCTGTTACAATGTTTGTTAGAAAACCAAACGCATAGGAACACCGATCCAAACATTGACTATGTATACAACAGACATACCACAAGCATTCTCATCAGACAAAGTCAGAATTGCCTAGTTAGGTAGCAAGAGCTTTAATTGTAGGTTTATGAAAATCTTGTCTGCAATAAAATACAGTACAAACCGCAATAAAATATAATAAAACTACTTACATTCCTATAATACTAGATTGCTCAAGAAATGCTACCTTCGAGTCTTTTTGTTTTCCTTTACAGCAAGTTCACTTTGAAAATGTTGAAGATCCTGCATCTTTCAGAAAACTGCTCACTTACTGAAACCAGTTATTGTTAAGGTTTCATTTAAAGGAATAAGATTAAATTGATGTCAGGCATGAAGTAATTTTAACCAATACATTCAAAGCCTATAATACAAAATATTGGAAAATCATATGTAGAGTAATCTAAAGTAATGAGATGTTAAAATTCCTTGGAACCTAGAAACTCTTCTATTCATTCTGTTCTTCTTTCTCTTTCAACCTCACTGTGGGAGGCTCCATCTCTGACATCTTTATATATGATGTTCTCATTTCAAAATGCCACTGAACCTTCAAATGAACGCTTGCCTATGATCTTTGAATACAAAAATACTTAAATCAAGGTTTTTATATTTTAGTGCACTCAGCCATAATATGCAGTGAAAGAATTCTGGTATTTAGTATTAGTCTTATTTCAAAAGAATAGAATACCAGCAGTACTGGATAATTTCTGGACAGGGTATGTTAAGCATATACTGAAAAAAAAAGGGAAATGAAAAATCCTTTAGACAGTTAAACCTGGAGTAAAACATGGGATATCCCTACAAGAATTGTGTATAAATTGTCATTCAAAATGAAAATAAAATCAAGTCGAATGAGCAGGTTTTGTGCAGTATTTGCAGTTTGGTACGTATTCCCAGTATTACTGTGGACAGCACTTGAATGAACAGCATTGAAGATATACTCTACTGGTGTTCGTTATTAAAAAGCAAGCAAGGGCAGCTTGCTGCTCTGTAGTGGGCATAAAATTATCACGAACATACTTCTCTTTTATGTTTTAAACCAAGCCCTTTTTTTCTCATTGGCCTATAAAGATTTTATAATTGTAAATATGTTCTGAGGCCATTTGCTAGAACAGGCTGCCTTCTATACTGTCCTTTGGTAATCAGCTACACTGACACAAATTGATATGACATACACAAACTAAACCAACATTCCAAATAACTTGATGGAATGATGCAGATCTACTACTGGAGTCTCAAGTCAACCTTGTATTTCCTTTTTTAAGATTACCTCCTGAAAGTGTCAATTCCACACATAATTGTCTCTCACTCACTGCTTTGGTTTATTTTTGCTATTCAAATTAAGATGCAGGGAAATGTGTCTTCTTATTCCTCCAATGTATAGTTCACGTGAGAGCTGTACAGTTATGGGAAGCAGAGGACTGCACACCCTTAACATTTTATATTGTATGCATTAAACCTGAAGATGATAGATGTACCAAAAAGCTAGAGGAAGTATACTTACTGGCTGCAGTGGTCGAGCAGCTAGGACTGAGTGCACCATCCAATGCAGCTGATGCCCTGTGTGTGGCAGGATGCACTGCTCAGTTCCCTTCGCTCCGGTGAGATTATTGCAGGCAGTGCTCAGCAAACAGCGTTAAGCTGCACAAGGCTTCTTGAACTGCTTGCACAGGAGTGCTCTGGAAAAAAGTGAACACCTAAAATGTTGATAAACAGTAAGACTGGTTTTGTTAGAAAACTCATATATGGTTGCCTGTGACCTACTGCTAAAAGCATACTGTATTTCTTGGTCTTTGTTTCATTACTAGCTTCACTGGTAAACACACACACACACACACACACACACGCACACACACAAGATGAGCCTAGAGCAGTAAAATACTCAGAATAACACTATTACAGACTTCGAAATAATTTTGCATTTTTCAGCCAGGATGACAGCTAGGCAAGTTAGTATTTGAGGGCCACTAGTCCAAGGACATGAAACGTTACTGTCTCTAAGTTGGAATTACTCAAATGCTCTGACTTCAGCAGACGTAACTGGAATGTAAATACATTAGTATTCTGATATTTCAGGAACAGATGCACTAGAGCTATCAGAAAGTGGTTATACAAGGGCTCACCTTTAGAGCACCAACATTTTTTTCAAAGAGTAGTCACTTTTTCCCATTTACAAATTGGTCTGAGAGAAAACTGAAAGTTAAGATAGTTACCGGCTTCAACAGTTGTTCCTTTCCACCTAAAGAGGATCTCACCATCATGTCATCCAGGTATATACACAGTTGTCAAAACTCTTACGAGATTATTACAAAATGCAAAGATACAGAAGAAAGATACAGCTCTGCAAAACAAACAAATTAATATTTCATGAGCATTCAGGGCCATTAATAATATTGATTATTATGAAAAGAAAATGGTAAGGCATTTTGAAGTAATGATATAAAAAATGCTTGGAAAAGTGTGTAAAGACCTACAAATTTAGATAAAACTTATCTGAATTTCAGTCATATATTCCAACCCAAAAATAGACATTGTACAAAAGTGGTCATTCTTAAAGAGGTTTTAATGCTTCCTGGTTTTAGATACTTGGCTAAAATGCTGTAAAAGATACTATACTTATAAAATAACTTGGTGTTTTTGTAGTACTCTTCCCGCCTAGAAGTATGTAATACATACAAACAAGTTCTACAGCAACAAACATACAAAGATTTTTCTAACCTCAGCATTTAATGACGAGACTGATGAGGCTGAGACTGATTTTTTGTCTGTTTCAGCAAACGGTCAATCAGTTCAGTCCAGTGATCCATATTTTACATATTTTACAATTATTGTAGTTATTGCTCTTGCTAACTGATTTTTTTAAACATTAAAGACTGAGCTAAGTACATGAAACAGTAAGAAAACTAATTAAATATATAGCTATTAAAATATCTATTCTAGCTCTAGAGTACACAACTTCCTTTCTAGGAGGTCAAATGAACATATGGTGGTCTGAGAACCATGACTATTGGTTTGTCGTTTGTTTCTGATGGTGACTGCCAGCAATACATAAGGCAGTGATGAGGTTAAAAATCTTCCCTGGAGTAATAGAGGAAACCTTTTCTTTCCCAAAGGTATTGCCTCAGCTGCTAAGAAAAGAGACAAGTTCCTGCAGGTGAGCATGTAGGTGGGTTGATTGAGGTAGTCCAGCCATGAGGAAGTCTGTTGGGATCAATTAAGATGACCCAGATATAAAAAGTAAGGAGAATGTTTTGCTCCTTTATTACTCTCGGTTTCCCACTCTTGACACTAAGCTTTGGGCTGCAGAACTGAGTCTTGAGGAGCACTGTGAGGCTGATCTGTTCTTATCAATTTGTGAGTTGAGTATATTAAGAAATTAACTCCTTTATAGTCCTTCCTTTTACAGCTGAACAATAAGAATATTAGACTCAACGACTTAGTATGGCTCCTCTTCCTCCCTACTACATGCCTCTATTTTAATTTTTACACCCAGATCTGACATGGGCTAATCAACCATTCATCACAAGATGCAGAGCTAGAATTGTTTTCTCTGAGGATATTGGCTTCTTGAAAAATTTTATCAAGGAAAAAATCTAGCATGTTTCCTAAGTTACAGTATAATTTTCATTATTTTTAGAAAGACTATAAAAAAATTAATAGATATACTCTGTGTTGAGAAAAATTATCATGCTGCATTTAAAACTTTATGTGTCAGCTTTCCAACACTGCTTTAATAGAAGGAAACCTCAAGCTTCCAAGGCTAGAAACAAGTATCCCAAGAAATCTATAAAGTAAAAAAAAAGGTATCAGGAAAAACAGGCTCGCTTCAATATAATATTGAATGGTATGTTTTTGTAGCTTTTTCTTAACCTGTTTATCTGTTTAGGCCAGTTCTACCCTTCCCTTTATTTAATTTGATTAAATTCCCATCACTAGCCATTTGCTCTATCATTCACTACAGAGGCAGTGTTTGAAATACAAAAAGCAATACTCTTCATTATTGCAAGAGTCTGAAAAAGTATAAGGCCCAGTCTGATCCAAACATCTTACTAAACTCAGGACACAGATGCTTGTTTGATCTTAACATTTCACAGCTTTCAGGATGTCTGGGTCTGTGCACCAGCAGTACTGAGCTGGTCTGAGAGTACTCTTTGCTGGAAGTGACAGGCTTCACTCAGAGCTGCACACTGTGCATTAGGTGTTTCCTGCAATGGGCTACATCTTTCTGAAGTGGGAGAGGCTACAATTTAAAACATGGTCTTTATGCCCAATATCAAGCTCCAAAACATCTCCAAAAGGGAAAACAGAGAGGGATATCAGTGTTCCACCCAGCAGAATGTCCCAGTGTCAAAGGTTTCCTTAAATAATTCCATACTCACATTTCTTCCCTTCAGTTGCTCTTTTTGCACCTTTGATTTGAATGAAAGACAGTCAGGGATTAAAGTTACTATTGCCTGCTTCTTCTATCCTCCATTATATAATCAGGTACAAGTAAAATCCCTGAGGCAGAACAAAGCTTTATTGACTGAAAGCAGACACAAACCTGTCCTACTATAATTAGGCAGAGTTTTGAATTGGTTTCAAGGGACTGTCAGAAATAGACTTTAGAAAGGGATGCATGAAATATCTTGTCTTTTGCAGATCCTCCAAAGCTATGTGCTCTTAGCAGCACACAAGAACATGTTCCAGTTCAGAAGAGCAGAAAACCATGAAACACGTGAAGCTGCTTTGCCAAGGTGAAAAAACAGTGTACATAAGAAGATATAAGCATTCTAGAGAAAGTGAGGTAGGGGGAACCCCCAATAATAATAACAATAAAAGAGTTCTGGTAAAAAAACCCCAACCAACTGCACAGGAAGGAATGGGGGAAAAAAACCCACAAACCTGCTCAGATTGGAAAAAACCCAACCCAAACAAATCAGAAGGAAATTCTCTGTTCTAACAATATGCCTACCCATAGCTTCATGGCTGCCTCACAGCTCATAAATTAAGCACATTCTAACCTGAGCACACTTAATGCTGAAAGAGGTACAAGGTTTAATTTTATGCAGGCTCTATTCATTCTGTGACCTACAGAGGTGTTAAAATATGTTTGAATAAAATCAACCAAGGAAGAATGGAACAAGACTCATGCCTTTGAGGTCCCTTTTAACAGAACCTCTGTAAACACTGCTGCTCTGGACAAATTTCAAGCAGAAAGCGAAGCTACTGAAGAAGAACAAAGCTTACTAGTATAGAATAGGAAAAATATTCTTTGCATCCCCTTTTAAAGATTTGAGACTAGTACTGGTGCAACTGTCTGCCACTAACAGTATTGCCTCTAACCAGACTATATGTAGAGCTCTCTAGCATTACCTATAAATACATGGTGCTTTCAAAGCAATTTTCACTAATTGGTCTTTTTCCAAGTACCCGTTTTAGTGTGGTTTTGTACTTGTTTCCATTTTAAACAGAAGTACTTTTAAGTATCTAACAGGGCTGCTTTACAGAATTAGTACTTTCACAATGCTTAGCTTTTCTCTACAGACAACAAGCAAGTAGTGAATTGATAAAAAAACCCCATTCTAATCATCACTCCCACAGTGGCCACTACATTGCCATATTTATATTTTAAGACATGGTGATATACAGTTTCTTGTACATTCAGCTCTGCAGAGCAGGAGGGTAAGATGGTCTGGTAAGTGGCAACACAACATTGAACATGTGAAATGTCTTATGTATTCCAGTGATAATGCGCCCATCTGAGAAAACACTGCTGCCATTGTACAACATGAAAAAATGATGTTGATTTCCATCAAAGAACAGCAAAAAAGAGCAATTTTTATTGTGGTTAGCCTGAGTTCAGAGCTGGAGTAACACACTTAACGGATGAACAGAAGAAACAGTTACACTTAGGCTTACTGCATACAGCTTAACATACACATATGAAGATCATATAAATAATTCATATTACTCAAGAGGTGGTGAGTTGAACAAGTCCCTTCTGGTTAAACTTATTTAAAGATAAGGTGAAGTTAAGTGAGTGATGGCACAGTTACAGAGGCCACAGTCCAAGGGGAATTTGGACAGTCTAAGTTACACTACCAGAGTGATTTGTGCAGAATTATGTCAACTCACAGATCTTTAGACCTTATGGGAAAAGGAAATGTCTGATCTCTAAAAAGAAGTGATACAAGATGAGTATTTTACAAAGTACAATTATGCTTTACTCAATAAGCTATTTCTATTAAATGCAACTGGACATCAGCAAAGCATACAAGGAAACACTACAGTAGAGTCAAAGAACGAGTTCAATGACAGCAACAAACCTAAAATTCTAAAGAGTTGAAACACTGAAACTGCAAACGTAGAAGGCATTTTTGGGGTAATTACTATATGGCTGAACACTAATGCACTATTGTTTTTGGCTGACTCTTTGCCACAACCATCACATTCATGAATTAATCTATAATGGAGATTTTTGTTCTGGTAAGGAATGACAACAACTAACTAGGTAGCATTTAATCTGCTAATATTACAACAAGACTTCAGTATTCTTCATGTTAAAAAGGTGGGGTTATGACAGTCCATCCCTCTTTTTATTACATGAATATCTCACACATACTTATGCTTGATCATTCTAAGCATTATCCTGAGGCCAAACCTTATTGTTATAACATTATTGCAGATTCTGCAATTTAAAAGAAATAAAGCTTTTCGCAAAAAAATCCACAAAGCAAAAGAATCTCTCCCTTTTCAATGGGAGACCTTTGTTTTGAATGGTCCAAATGTTAGCACTCCAGTTCAGTGGCTGTGGTTCAGAAGCCTGTATAACAGTTAACAGTAATGACAAATAGATATAGAAAATAAGCAACAATCCTCACTGCAGTGAACTTTGCAATTTAACACTTTTTTTATATTTAATTAATTCAGAAAGTGAAGAACTTCAAAACTGGCTTTGAACAGGCTGTTTGTTAAAAAAAATAGAACATTTATGTTTTCACTCTTGTTTTTTCAAATGTGATGTGACAAAGTGAAAAAGCTGCATGAAAGTGTGGTTCTTTGTGTGATGGAAGTGGGATGCACCTACTAGTCTCACATCATCAAAGAAACAGACATATATCTATAATTTATGCTTTGCTTTAAGCTTCCGCTGATCCGATGTGGCTTTTGCAGACAACACAGGCAGCCCTGGCACAGCCTGTCAATCATCTGGGCATGCTCAAATTGTAGACCATTAGTAGGAGAGACAGCAAAGTTTCTTTAATGACGCTTTTATATGTGGTGTGTTGGCAGTGAAACAGAGAAGAATTGACTTGATCAATGCATTAGTCTAATCATGGGGTTCCTGCTCTTAATTTCTTTTGTCGGTAATTTCCATACTCAAGCAGCATTCAGGATACTTGTAAAGACACACTTAGAGCACTGCATGATGTATGCAGTCACCTATAAAGCATGTCTTGGATACAGCTCTGTAGGAAACAAGGAAGAAGGATAGGGGGCCAGTCCGATTTTTCTTTGAGCTACTTTTCACGTTGTGAGAATTACAGAACCTTAGTCAAAAAGAGGATATTTCCTTCTTTTTATATATTATGCCCCTCCCCAAAAGGCCATATCTTCCAAAACCAGAAAAAAAGCACAGCAGATGCCAGCATGTTTGATGCTCACATACTGCAAAACATTGTTTCTCAAGTATAAAATTATTTCTATTCATCTATTCTTAATATACAGAAACAGGGTCTGAACAACTTACACAGTCAACATTCTAATGGATCTATTTATGAGGTCCTGTAGTTAGAGCTTTGTCTGATATCTACAGGGCTCTGATTAGGGTTTCATTTAAAGTTGTTAGGACTTCCTCAAAACTTATCCTTCAGTGGAATTCTAAACCAAAGTATGCTTGAAAATTCTAGCATTGTCTAAACATTTCTCAGGAAAACCATAAGCTAGGCATATTTAAAGCAGGAGGTTCCTCTGGTTTCATTAATTTCCAGTGCATAAATGACACAATGCACCGAGTTACCTGAGAATATTTTGTCAGCGTTCCCCACCAAAAGGTTTCACTTACTGTATAAAATACT
>VZRI01004730.1:0-12885 GCA_013397515.1 Upupa epops
AGATATCCCAAGGCCCTGTAGTCTGTAGTTCTAGAATACCCCGAAGATGAAGGATGAGAACCTGCTGAAGTATGTTCAGAAATTGCTACAAATATGTTCACAAGGCTGGAGCATCTGTCTTAATGTAGACAGGCTGAGAAAATTGGGGTTGTTGGGCCTGAAGAAGAGAAGACTCTGGGGAGACTTTCCAATCCATGAAAGGACCTCTCAGAAGGCTGGAGAAGACTGTTCACAAGGGCAGGGTACGATAAGAATTGGGGTTATGGTTTAGAACTGGAAAAGGGCAGACTGAAGCTGGAAAGGAGGTCAAAGTTCTTGAATCTGAGGGTGAGAGGTCCCTGGAACAGGCTGCCCAGAGAGGTGATGGAGGCCCCATCCCTAAAGGCATTAAAGGTTAGGCTGGATGAGGCTCTTGGCAATCTGTTCTGGTGAGTGATGGCCCTGCTTGTTGTAAGAGGTTGTCCTAGATACCCTTTGGTGGTCCCTTCCAACCCAACACACTCTATGATATTGTCCAAAAACTTTATTTCTTCTTGCTATCACATCAATGCATTTTGCAATGGAGTTTTTATACCCAGTGAGTCAAATTCAGGAACTACTGACGGTATTCTCCTAAGAGCACATGATGCCCTAAATTCACAGTCAATTTACACCTGTCTGAGAAAAAATAAATTAAAACAACCTAAAATCTTAAAATCTTTTATTTAAAAATAAAATGAAAATATAAATTAAAAAATAAACACATTAAAAGGAGAAACAGAGCCATACAACCCCTCTGCTATGTGCATCCAGTTTTGTGCCCATTCCTGAGGTGTGATACTGTAGGTGGCTGTCAGTTAGTTTCTGCTGATGGGGCTGTGACAGCAGGCTGAGAGAAGAAACAGGTGTGTTGCATCCCCTTGGCAGCCTCATCCTTTAATTTCACAGAATCACAGAATATTCCTGGTTGGAAAGGGCCTCCCAGATCACTGAGTCCAACCATACAGAAAGCAACAACAACAAACCCCAAACCCAGATCAGACAGTGGTACTAAACACACTCAAACAGATAAAACACAAGATAGATGCCCTACAATCTCTGCCACCAGAGCAGCTCCTGAAGTGCCATGTCTGCACATTTTGTAAATCAGCAGAGTATGTGATGTATTCAAAGGGTTTGCAGAAATGCCACAAGCACAAGCCTAAGACTAAAAATGTGCCAGTAGACTTAAACCTCTGATATTACAAACAACCCTTGCATTTCTCAGATACATAGCCCAAAGGCCAGTGCACTAGATTATTAGGTATGTGCTGTATCATCAATACACTCACTCATTCTTGTGCCACAAGTCACTTGAGCTCAGGGAGTCAGGCTCTTATGGGTCAATAGAAAACTCAGAACAAATCTGCAGGAGGAAAACACTGTGTGGCAGATGTGCTTACTTTGTTCAAATCTCAAGGAACATTGCTGACTCAGATACTAATTGCTTACAGACTGCACTAGGAAGCTATTAATTGAAATCTAATAGTCTGCCTTTGGTAGCACATGATGCAGTACTGAGCATAATTCAGTGGACAGAGAATCAAGATGTTCTGGTTTGAAAATTACCAAATTTTCAAATATTAGCCATGGTGCTTTTATTTTGAAGCTGGAGGTAGCTTTCCTAGCAGACCTCCTGTATCAGCATGTGGACTCTACAGGTGATTGGTGGATAGAGTCCATAAAGGCAATGTACTTCCTGCTTCTTCCTCTTCTCGTCATCATCTTCTTCACCATCTTGGCTTTTTTCCTGCTTATGCTGTGACATGTCTTGAGAGACAGGGAGCTCCTCTAGCAAAGAGAGAGCTTCCCCCACCCCCCCAAGGGTGGGGGGAAGTGAGCAATGGCTCTGAACCTCGTGCCACCAAAGGGTGGAACGCAGAAGAAGTTTAAACTTGGCCGCACCTCTGCTGGGGGATAGCCACAGCCGTCTTTTGCACAGGAGCTCAAATGCAGAGAAGCCAAAGAAACAAGCCATTCTCCAAACCTGCAAAACCCCTTCTGTGGGGGTGAACCTGTAGCCCTCCCCTCTTATGCTGAGGGCTCAGATACAGAAAAGCCAGCACCAGCTTGTTCCTGTCCTTGGCAGTGGGCTGGAGAAAGGGCAACTCCTCCAAAGCCACACGACAGTCTAAACACCTTTGAAGATGCCAGACGGAGGTGAGCTCTTAGCCCTTTTGGTGCCTGACCACAGGGCAGAAGAAAGAAAGGCTCTGCATAAGGTCTGTGGAAAGCCCTTGGATGAGACCCCAAAAAGCCTATTTGCCATTACCAGGCAAATGGCTCCAGGCTGGCTGTTTCCATCAGGTTGGCAAAGATCCTGTGTACTCTGCCACTGAGAAAGACTGAGAGAAGCCTCTACTAAGAGAGAGAAATAGAGGTCACAAGTACTGATCTCCTAAGCCTTTGGCTAACAGAGAGNCACCCCCTTTCTCTTCTGGAAAGTGGGGTGCAAGTGTCTGTGTGTATGTGTGTGTGTGTGTGGTGTCTTTTGCAGTTATGAGTGTTGGTGTACACTCTCTTGCCCCATATTTTCATCTAAGGCCAAACCCCAATGTGTTAGCTGTCTCCCATTTCTCTCAGAGTGTGTGTGAAGGCATTGTGATACATTTTCTATTTTACCTTTTTGATTCTTTTACTTACCTGGGTTTTTTTTCCTTTTCCTCTTGGTGATGGGTTCAATAAACTGTTGTCTTTTTAGTTAAGTTGCTTTGTTGCCTGTTGAACTCTCAGTTGAGAGCTGGTTGTTGTGCTAGAATTACAGGCACCCACCCAAACCGATTTAGACCCTCTCCCTAAACCATTACACAAGGTATCATATTTATATGGAGAGTTTTTTTTACCATTCAACAGTGTAATGATGCACAAGCCTTAAGGCTGAAACACGAAATCCACCAAAAGATACGTACAGAAAGAGACTTAAACTACCAAGTCTTCAATAACAGCAATACCGAATGACAACTGCGGCACGAAGTCATCCGGACCTCCGATCTGTCAACCACAGCACCTCTGCTGCATCCTTTCCCTAGCAGCACACGGCTGGATGGCTGGGTACCACTTTCCTCGGTTGCCCAGACGCGGGACAGAACGACTGCTGCTGATCGACCGCGCAGGCTCCCGCCCCGCCCGCCGTTCGGCTGCGCCGTACCGAGCTGAGCCGTGTGATGCGGGCCGATGGCGCCGCTAGTGCTGTACCACTGGACGCAATCCTTCTCCTCGCAGAAGGTGAGCGAGCTGAGAGCCACGCAGTGCCTGCCTCGGGCGGACAGAGGGCGGCGGCGGCTGCCGGAGGGCCAGGGGAGGCAGCGTGGAACCTTGCACCCGCTGCCGCAGGGTCGGGCCGGACCATGCTGGGGGGGGGCTGTGCGGGACTGACAGCCACGATGCCGGGATGACAGCCACGATGCCGGGATGACAGCCACAATGCCGTTGCAGGTGCGCTTGGCAATTGCAGAAAAAGCCCTGAAGTGCGAGGAGCACGATGTGAACCTGCCTCTGAGCGAGCACAACGAGCCATGGTTCATGCGCCTGAATTCCTCGGGAGAAGTCCCTGTCCTCATCCACGGGGAAAACATCATCTGCGAGGCCACACAGATAATTGATTACCTGGAAGTAACGTTCGTAGATGGTAATCCTGTAGGCTTTTCGCTTGGGATCCTTTCCTGTGTGCCCATAGAGAGCAGCAGCACTTGGGCCAGTTCTGCTGGTTTGTTCAAGGCCCAGAAAGTGCCTGTAGTCTCACCGTGGGCCCTTTTTGTGGTACCAGGTAAAAACAGCCCTGGGAAACAAGCTGAAGGCCTTCCAGCATCTTTACAAACAGCTGTGAGTAAAGAACCTCCACACTGTCCTACCTGTCCTGTCAGGAGTGCTGGAGTGGACCACTACTGTGGTCAGGCAGGGCTGCTGCTCTGAGGGAAAACAGTGAGAGATGCTAAATCAGAACAACCTTGGGCAGAAAAAGGATGTAGAAGAGTAAAGTAGTTTTGGATCATGGAACAGAGGTAAAAGGTGGAAAGAGAAACCTCGTGAGTGGCTGCATGCAAGGTTTTGAAGGTATCTGTGACTGTAATGGCAGGAAGCAGACTAGCTATATTTGTGGAGAAAGTGCAGAGTAGTATTTTTTTAAGTGTGAATAGGCAACACTGTGTTTCAGAGGTTTAGCAGTGCACTTCTAAGTTTTCATTATGACAAATTTGTTATTGGGATACATCATGTGTATTTAATGCTGGTGGCTTTGAGGAATCAGGGGCTGGGGAGATGAATGGCAGAATAAAATTCCATGTCTTGCAGTAATATTTCTATTCATGCTTTGGATAGTATTCCTGCACTGCCATTTTTAAAGCACTGCAGCTGTATTCTTGTTTCACTCATAACAATAGAAGTAGAACCTCAGTTATGCCTTACCATGAAGGGTCACATGCCACAAACACGCATTCTTACAAACACCAAGTAGATGCTGGATACTTTATTCTGTATTTGAAGGCGTGTTAAACATGTTTAAGTGGATTGCTGCATAGGAATTGTGATTATTCAAACGTTTCACAGTGAGGTGCCTGTATACACGTTTCTCAGAGGTGTGTGAACGTTGCCAAGTCACAGTGGGGAATAGTGAAACTTCCTAAACTGTGATTGTCATCTGTACCACTTGGACATAACCAAAGTAACGCTGGAAGTTCCACTGTCCATCACTGACATAGTTTTTAATTTCTTAACTTTATTTTTAACTTTGTATTGCAGAGGAAGTACCAAGATTAATGCCAGAAGAAGGGAGCATGTATTATCCAAGGGTGCAACATTATAGAGAGCTATTAGACTCCTTACCAATGGATGCCTACACGCATGGCTGCATCCTGCACCCCGAGTTAACAGTGGACTCCATGATTCCAGCCTATGCTACCAGCAGAATTCGTAGTATGTACTGGTACAGCTTTGAATCTATCAGTTAATAGGATGTTGCATTACATTCAGTTTGTGTGTCCACTGCTTCTTAAGTAGAATACACTGAGCATAGACTTCCAGTTTTAGTTGCAGTCCTTGATAGCTGTGCACATACTTTTAGTTGATGATCACTGGCTAGAGATATCTAAAGGGGTAAATGTCAAAGAGGGTGGGATCTCTTCTTGGTGGCATCCATTGACAAGACAAGGGGCAATGGGCACAAACTGGAAGACGGAAGGTTCCATATAAACATAAGGAAAAACTTCTTTACTGTGAGGGTATCATCCCCTGCCACAGGCTGCCCAGAGGGATTGTGGAGTCTCATTTTCTGGAGACATGCAGAACCCTGTGTTCTTGTGCAGTTGTCTAAAGGTGATCCTGCTGTAGCAGGGGTTGAACTTCAGAGGTTGATCTTCAGAGATCTTTTCCAACCCTCACAATTATGTGATTCTGTAAAATTTTCCACAGAATTTCTTCTTTAAATCACATAATGAATGTTTTTCTAGAACATTCATATACTCTGTAATGAACATTTACAAATGGGATCACAGGTTTTGGTGTTACGTTTTACCTAACTGAGAACACCTTGGTTCCATATTCAGTGGTATTTAGGGTTTCTCTGTGGAATCATGCCTCTGACCTACAGTGAACTGCAGAGAATCTCAGAATGGGCCTGTCTGCCCTTTCACAGCATGGAAGATGTGTTAGGAACCCAGCAACTTGGGTGCAAAACCATCAGTGACTAAGGTATGTGTGGTAGAATTTAATTGATTTAGCACAGTTTTGGGCAGCAAAATGGTTTTATCTGAGTAATAGAAAAATATTAACAAGAATTCCTCAGTCTGGCCTGGCAGATCACCACTTCACAGAGTTTATTGCAAGCTGAAGAAAAGGTTTATTTGGGACAATTTATACAGCAGTTGAGTTTTCCAAGAACATGCTGTTTCCCAGTCCCAGCTTGGTGGTGGTGCTTCTGTTGAAATACTCTCTTGCCTTTCTTTGGTGTGCTATTTGTTTACAGGATGGATTGCATTACTAATAGTCTTGCATTTCTAATGCCATTCCTTTTTTTTTTTTTNCCAAATAAGTAACACAGAATCTGAACTGAAGAAACTTGCAGAAGAAAACCCAGATCTTCAAGATGCCTACTTAGCAAAGCAGAAGCGCCTTAAGGTGAGAAAACTTTATGTTACTCCCCCACTTTGTTATAAGCTTGTTAGACTCAGATCTTTTCTGTCACATGTAAACATTTGTTTCACGTATCATTGCCAGTAGTGTCATGCAGTGGTTTAACTCTGCAAGGCATGAAGCAGTTTGTCCATTAGATGAGCTACACACTTACACACTTCTTGTGTGTGTCAAAGTATTGGACTGGTCCACTGGCTTCACTGGTAAGTACATGAGCGCTGTTGTTGGGCTGTTGAGCACCCTGCAGGGAAACTGCTATCTGGCACCTGTAAATTTTTTATTCTGTTACCTAAGTTGTCACCAGTATCCAAACAGTAATTACGTGGATAAAATAATCACATAACCACATTTTATGAGTAAGCACTATAGTATCTAGTAAAAGTTAAAAGTATCTGTACATTGATTAAAATACAGTTTGTATCTGTATTTAGTCTAAACTTCTGGATCATGATAATATAAAATATCTAAAGAAAATACTGGATGAACTGGAGAAAGTTTTGGATCAGGTTGAGACTGAATTGCAAAGGCGAAATGAAGAAACACCAGGTAAAGATTTATTCTTGCTAAATCTGTTGATGTTTATGTACAAGTAAACTGACTGACAGCACTGTTGCAAGAGTGATTTTACCATATCCAGTTGGAATCTTTTAGCATATATACTGATTTAACTTCACAGAAGGACTCAATATTGTTTTAAATACTAGTTTAGGTTACCACTACCATTAGTGAGTGTAAGTCTTAGGACAGTGCTTAATCACATTTTTAGCACAGTGAGCAACCTTGCAGTATTTTATAAACAAAATCAGAAAAATCTTAACTACAGAATGTTATTCTTGATGTTCATTCTAGTGACTGTGACTGACACAGGTTTAGTAAGATCCTGTTTCAATACTGTGCTGGTATTTGTGGTATATGCAGGGTTAGCAGTCTTGAGTAAATGGTGTAATCTTTACCAATTCCTCTTCCCAACCTCTTGAAAAGGAGTAGTAGTCACAGTCTGACCATCCAAATCAAAGTTAAATTTTGTTTAAATAGGATCAGTCTTATGCTTAGTCAGTCTGGTGCAGTCCCTGGTGGTGTTCATAAGAATCCTTCCTCTGATTTCACTGGGAGCTGCATGAAACAGTAATCAGTATCAAATGCATCTGCTCGCGTCAATAACTCTTTGTTTTTGGCTCTACGAGTAGCTGTTGTAATAATTATACATTACTATTAAGGCAGTAGATTAGAACCAGAATCTAGGTTACATTTTGTACTGACTCAACAGCGAAAGAGCCACAGAAAACATTTGTAACTCAACAAAGGATGGTAGGATAGTGATTAGCAAATTAAGTTTGTTATATGTTTCCAGCAGCCTCTTTGCTTACTCTGCTGAAGAGCCTTGCCAAGGAGTCAGCTGACAGAATATTGATGGTCTTAGGAAAACCAGCATGATCACAGGATTTTGTAAAACCTGTATCTATCACATGGCTCCCAGAATTGTGTCTGGGGCATTGACATTTTTGGGGTTTGTGGGCAGTGCTTCTGTAAGGACCTGATCAATCCCTGAGCTGCTCAAACCCCTCATTCACTTATTGATGTGCTACTGCAGGCACTGTTCTTTCATACAGGTTAGCTTATTTGGTTTTCCTTTCCATCTGCTCATTTATTTAGTGCACTGAATGAATCCCCAGGTTTCAGAGACACAGGATGCTCCTATTCTCTGCAGAGGCCTTTCACACTTGCACACAGACAGAAAGAACTGATACCAGCAGTGTGACAAAGTGTTGCTTTCCTCTGGTGGCAAATAAATTGAAAGGCATATAGCAGGTCACCTCTGTTTGCACAGACGGAGGTGGTTCTGAATGTCCATGCCAGTGTTTTTGTGTGGCAAGAGCTGCAAAAGGTTGCAGATGAGTGGAGGGAACAACATGGTCCTGTTTGAGATCTGTACTGGAGGACAGTGTTCATACTGGCAGCTGTGCTAACTACCACATTTCATAGCCTGGGTTTTAAAAGTTCTCAATGTAGGCAGTACAGGTAAGCCCTATGCAGAGGTGATGATTCAGATTACTGAAGATAGAAAGGTGATGCTGCGTGGCAATACCTGCTCTGGGCCATCCCAGAAACATTAATCTCTTTGACTGGAGGGGTAGTGGGGTTTCCATCTCTGTTTGTGGTGAGTAGTGTGAGGAGAGCCATCACTTCTCAAACTTGTCAGTGTAAAAACCCCTAGTCCTGAAGTCTAAGAGTCACAAAAGATGGATGCTGAGCTAGTGTGTTTGGGGCACATCAGTCCTTTTCTTTTTGACTTGAAAGTCTCCAGAAGACCAGCAGTTCCTGAGTGAATGCCACAGAGCTGAGTGACAGAGTCAGCTGCAAATGGCATCTTTTCACTGAAACCTAAACTGCCTTCTCCTTTTCATTCCTGTTTAATCCAGATTTGAGAGGTGCAGTTAAGGAAAGTAAATGTTTACTGTGAGTTTTAATTTATGAACCTGAAATCTAACTCTTGTTTTCCTTAACACATGTAGGTGAGGCTGCTGAGCTTAAGATTTACCAATGTTGTGTGAAAAACAGCCAGGGATTAGCAAAACATGTTCATTGATTAAAGTAATATCTTAGCCTGAGTGGTGGTGGTGTTTATTGGAGAGCATTTGGAAACAGCACTATTTTAAACATTAGTTCATGGAGGCTTCTGCCTGTGTTTGTATTCCATTAGCTCCTAATTCTTTGTTTTATGTCTGCTTAGAAGATGAAAATCAGCCCTGGCTCTGTGGTGATTTCTTCAGTCTGGCAGATATATCACTTGCCGTCACGTTACATCGCTTGAAGTTCCTCGGATTAGCACGAAGAAACTGGGGAAATGGAAAGAGGCCCAACTTGGAAGCTTATTATGAGCGTGTCCTGAAGAGAAAAGCCTTCTATAAAGTTTTAGGACATGTCAACAATATCTTAATCTCGGCTGTTCTGCCGACGGCATTCCGTGTGGCCAAGAAGAGGGCACCCAGGGTCCTTGGCAGCACCCTACTGATTAGCATTCTGACAGGAATGGGTTATCTGGCTTTCATGTGTCTTCGCAAGAGGTTTGCTGACATGATACTATCTATTCGAACCAGACCTACTTATTTTTAGACCTTTCTGTTCCTGGGAATGGATGAAGGGCAGATCTACCCCTCAGAAAATATCCACAGTAAAACAGAAAAATAGAAGAACAGTTCTCACTGTTACTTAGAACATGGTCACACAGTAATCATCTTCTGTTCTGTAATTGCATTGGCAATGCCAAGAGATTTGTGGAAAATAGATGTTAGGGGGACAACAGAGGAAAGAAGATACTTTTTTTTTTAGACAAGGACCTAAAAGGGTTGTGGCAGTGCTTTGGTACAGTGCGTTTTGTCTCTTATACCCAGTAGCTGACCTAATGACAATGCTTTTACTAAATAGATATGCAACAATGTGACAGCTCTTCATAGCAAGTGAAATGTGCAGTAACAACTTTGCTGAAACACTGAAAATAATTTTGAAATGCTTAAGGCTGAGGTGGAACATGGACTCTGCCTGTCTGGTATGGGAGTGTTTCTGTATTAATGAATTGATTTGTTGTGAGACCTTTAGGAAGGTCTAAAAAAATGGCCTTATGGGGCCAGTTTTGTCACTGAATGTTCATGCAGTAGTGCTGAAAGAGACCTGAAACATATACAAACATCAGTGAATTGAGGCCCCACCAGTGAAACTCTCCAGAGTTCGTCAGATACCAGGCTTGTGCTGAGGTGCAAATGGGAATGAAAAGCCAGATACATGTGTATCTTTTGGTTGGCATTTGGCACAGCCAGGTTCCCAGCTCAGTGGCAAACTGGCTGAGGCAAACCCAAATATCTTGATGCATGTTTCTTGCTTTTCTGTCAGCTCCTCTGGTCTTTTACTCTTGGAGTGGTTACTTGATACAACTGTCTCCTTGTTAGTGCCCTGTGTACCCTTTCTTGTTCCCACTGCTGGTATTTGCATACTGCTGGACTGTGTTGCTTGCATGTGCCTCTATGAAATCTTTGCCCACGACGTGCTGTAGCTAACCAGAACATGTATGCATAATAATGCATCTTGTACAAGTCATTTAAAATAGTTCAGTCTTCTGGTTTGGTGACTTACAGTGAAGGTGAAGCAGTACTTTAGCAGTTTACTTATGGAGAGTTCTGTGTCATTGATGGTAAGTTAAACATAACAGGTCAGCTGGGAAATGGGTGGCCTGTACTGCAAAGTCTTTGCTAAGCTGCAGTCTTGTAGCTTGTGAGAAAGGTGTAGAAAAACAGAGAGTACTTCCCACTATTCGTAGGTGCTGAGAATCTTACGAGGTTTGAACTGAGCTCCTGTTTCAGTGTGAAATACACTTTTTTAGACTTTGGGTTTTCAGTGAGAAAGGAGCTGGGAAGGTCTGAAAATTCTCATGACAGTTCAGGAAGATTTTTGTATTCCTGATGAATGTCTGAAAGCCTCATAATCTCATTTACAAGCTGCAGATAACTGCAACAAGCAAAACATGGATGTAAATATTTGCCTTTGAACAGCCAGAGCAGTCAGGCAGGAGTGCATTTTAGACCCAGTGCTCATGGTTCTGATCTTGACAGAATTGCTCTGAGTGCCAAGATCTGCTCTCAGATTTGGTAGTAAGAGCTCAGGCAGATTTTGTCTGGGCAGTCTCAACGTGCAGCATATACCCAAATGAATAAATTTACTGAATACTCCTGCTTATAGTTTAATATTCTGCTAGTTATCTATCAAAAGGAAACCTAGATCTCATTGGTTCTTAGTAATCAAAACCATCGTACTTAGAAAACTGCTGCTTCTTTATTTGTCTAGAAGACAGTCTGATGTAATTTTATTTCATGAACCACTTGTTTTCACTAACTTGTTGAATGAAATATGCTCTATTTAGCAAAGCTTTATTAACTCTGGAATAAGTTTAATCCACTAAAACTATTAATATGCTAGCAACTTTAACTGAGTTTATTGTTTGTAATTGCAGTTCACCTTTGTTTACGTGTGGCCAACAAATGCACTAAGTTAATAAACACAGAGCAAGACCTATAGCTTAATGCTTCCTTGGCATTTTTGATAGTGCCTCTGTAAAATATAATTTCATCAAATCATGGTAAACTTCAACAGATGATTGATCTTTCTTAGAATTAATGTTTTTGGTTTTTACTTTTTCCTTCCTCTTTTTTTGAGTGTGTTAATTCTAGATGAGAACACTTAAAATTCCTTTTACAGCTTCCAGTGCAGCTGTACCTGCTTTGACACGTGCTAAACACTGATGAAGCCGCCTCAGTTATCTTTGTGCTTCAGCTAGTGCTAGTTGCCTGCTAGGAGCTGCTGATGGGAAGGACTGAAGTGGCCACGAGATGTCAGTGGACCTCCAGGGCTCCCCTTCGGCATGCCTGTGACCTGTGCAGCAAAATGCTAGTTTTCACAAACGTTTGTGATCTCAGCATAAGATAGATAATACAGCTGTTGTGGTCTACTACACGTTGGTTCTCTGGTGCCTGTTATTTACATTTTTGTGTAATTTTTACACAGCATGAATAAGAGAAAAGTTGGAAGTAAGTTTTCACAGTAAATGATTGTCACTACACAGCACTGCAGGACTGAACATGGATAAAACTTGTACTGCAGCAAAGCTTAATTTCTTCTTAGTGCCACTATTTGATAGCCTACTTCTTGTCACTGCCCTGACATACTCCATGCAGTGCTGATTCTGTACAGGTGACAGCAAAAGGCTCCTCCATGGTAAATTCTTCAGAGTAGGATACAGTTCAGAAGCACATGTGCTGAGTATGGCTCCCTGTGCAGGGGAGCTTTTGTGCGATCTTGTGAAGTTTCTTTTTAGGCTGGCGTATTTTCTGTGCTCTGGTAACTCTGGACACTATTTAGGCTGGAAACACAATGTTTTGTTTTTCATTTACTATTTACTTTTCTATCACACAACAGATGTATTTCATACCATAACTCTGAATATGAGACCTGCAAAATGAACACCGACCCCAAGACCACTCACTGTGACTGAAACGTGTCTTCTGAGTCAGTAAAACAGAGCATGTTTGAGGATTCTGTGGTATTGCTGGTAAGAGGCAGATGCTGTTCAAGAAGAGAAGCTGTGGTGTTTAGGTGTAGACATTCAGCAGATTGTTTTACATTTGTCTGGAAACAACAGTTACAGTGAGAGTTTTCTTTGTCTGAGCTGTATGTGCACAAGGTTCAACAGAACCATCTAATAATGAAAACAAATTTAATGAAGGCAGTTGAGCAGGCTTTCTGCTTTCACTTAACCCATACCAAAAAAATCCCTTCCCAGAGACCCTGTTGCTAGGTCTGAATTGTTGAGTTACAGAAGCTGGGATTCCTTTCTATAAGATGCATGACAAGCACATAAGCTCTGTCATTAAGGCCCAATAGTGTGCTCTAACCAGTTGTAGCCCAGCCATACATTTCTTTATTTTATCTTGCAGTGTCTCCATCAGACTTTTTAGGCAGAGGAAGGGTCAGCACACCTTGAGGCTTGGATCTGTTTCCTCACAGTATTTCTAAAGACAGTAGAGCTGAGAGGGTTAAGCATATACAGCTAGCAGAGTTTCAGTTTCAGGAAATTATGAGACTTCTGGTCTGTGGACTAGGTTTGAAGTGGCCTTGATGTTGACACTACTCAGAGGTGTCCACAAAAGCCTTACTCTGGAAGCACATCTGAACAGACAAGAAGAGCATGGGTCA
>VZRI01004734.1:0-84954 GCA_013397515.1 Upupa epops
GTGCCCGCGGCAAGCGCCGAAGGTGACGTGATGCTGCCCACGGAGAACATGCATTTATCCCCAGTTGAGTCTTTCCATGTTTCAAGTTCTGCACGCGAGACTGCTTATTTTGAAGGTAGAAAGTCTCTTTTCAATATCCCTGAGGCTTCTGTGTCTAATGATTGTAAGCCTGATTCAGTGAGTACTTCTGTTTTTGTGTCTTCTCTGTCAGAATCTGTTTCCTTTTCTGTAACAGAGCAGTCTTCCACTGATATTTCACACCCTTCCGCATCTGATATTTCTGTTGACCATAAGGTTGATCGTGGTTCTAAAAGTACGAAATTCGGAATTCCTAGTTTGGGTTTCACCAAATTTGATCTTGATTCTTCCAAAAGTGAGACAGATTCTCCATTACTGAAAGGGAATATTACTCTTACTAGATACGAGAAGAATCAGGGAGAATCTACGTCACATGGATTGTCTGTTGGTGTTACGAATCTTTCTGTAACAGGTTCTGAAATTTTTAATGAAAATGTTTCTCTGGAGCAAGGATTTCTGAAGCCAGGAGTTGAATCCCCAGCTCCCGAAATGTCTTTATGTGACACAGAGGTTACAGTGAAAATTCCCATATTCCGGAGACCAAAATTTGGAATTTCATGGTCTAAGGGAAAGCATTCAGTAACCAATGTTGATTCCAAGCTGGAAACTGAAACTTCCTGTGGGGGTGTAACATCTGATAGGGCTGATAGTGATGTTGAAAAATCAGGGCAGATCTCTGATGCTGATGTTTCTGTGATGAGGTACAAGTCTTCACCTGAAGTTGTTCTGGATGCTCCAGATTTGAATGTCAGTCTCCCATCAGTTGAAGTTAACACATCAAATCTAGAAGTAGAAACCCACAGCCCAGATTTAGAATTCCACAGAGAACCAGAACTAGTTTCAGTAGAGAAGTGCACTGATGAAAAAGAAAACAAATGTAAAACATCAAGATTCAAAATTCCTTCATTTAGGTGGTCACCGAAGAAGGAGGCTAATTGTCCTTCTGAAGATGAAGGACGTAGGGAAGCACCCATGTTGTCTACTTTATCTGGAGATACAGATTCTGAATTAATACTTTCTTCCCCTGAGAACCAATACCCTCATGTGCAATTTGATACGTCAACAGAAAAACATGGTGAAAAGGGCAAAGCAAAGAAGTCCCAATTAATCATGCCAAAGATCTCATTCCCTAAAATTAAGGGCCAGAAATTCCACGTGTCTCTGCCCATTCAGGAAATGGATGTTTGTGATCCAGAACAAGAAAAAAGTGTGTCAGTACAGAAATCTGAGAAAGGGAGTGGTAAAGAAGGTGCAGGAGTGGGCATAGAAGTGCCAAAAGTTTCAGCCCCTGTTTCAGAAATTTCCAAACCAGAAGTCACAGTTCCCAAAATAGAGATGGGTATTAGCATGCTCACAGGTGACCTGGTGGTGAAATCACCTGCTGCTGAAGCCAGCCTCCCGACCACAGGTATTATGGTTGTAACTGAAGGCTCCTTTGAGGTGAAAAGTCCTGACACAAGTGCTGAAAGAATGTCAAGTGAAATCGGGGTGAGTGATGTAGAAATAAAAATTGAAGGTCCTGAAGGCAAGCCAAAAATGTCTAAATTCCAAATGCCAAAGTTTGGAATTACACATTCTAAAGGCAAAGGGGCAGAAAAGAAGGTCAGCCAATCCAAATCAGAAGTCAAGGTTCCCCAACTAAAAGCAATGGTAGAAATAGCTGATATTGCTGTTGAAGCCCCAAGTTTACAGGTGGAGTGTGATACAGGAGCAGAAACTCAGAGTCCTAAAGTCACAATGACCAAAACTGACAATAATGAATCAGAGGCTGATGTTCAGCTCCCATCACCTGACATTTCTGTTGCAAAACCAGACAGTGATACTCACGAATCCAACGCAGCACTAGAAGTCAAAAGAGAAATAAAGCAGGGTGAAGATGGAGAAGAGAAAGAGGGACATTTCAAAATGCCAAAACTCAAGCTTCCGTCCTTCAGCTGGTCACCAAAGAAGGAAGCAAGTGTTAAACCAGATTCTGTGGCAAATTTGGAGGATGATAAAATTGCTGCACTGTCAAGCAGAATAGGCAGAGAAGTGACTGGATCTTCAGTTGATGATCGAGGGCCCACCCTTGATCTCGAAATACCTGCAGGATCAGGTGAACAAAAAAGTCAGGTTAAAAAGCCTCAATTTGTCATGCCTAAAATTTCACTCTCCAAGATCAAGATTCCCAAATCTCGTTCACTGAAAGATGAAGCCAATGTTACTGTTCCTAAAACAGAAAGAGAGGGTGATGATTCAATACAGATACCCGATATAGAAAGAAGTCTTTCTGAAAAGACAGATGAAGAGGTACAAATAAGCGTAAAACTAGCTGATGTTCCGATGCCCACTATGGAGTTCCCCAAGTTAGAAACTGGAGCCTCCCAAACCAAAATGGGAGTCAGCTCAGCAAAGACTGATGCTGCTCTGCCTCCCTCAGAGGGAAGTTTTCAACAGGTTACTTTAAGTTCTGCTGATGAAGATGCCGCTCAAAAAACAGGTATTAAGTTCCCCGAAGGAGAAGCTTCAGTTGAACTTAGGGGCTCTGAAATAACAGAAGGATCATCAGTTGTGGGTGGAAGAAAGATGCAATTGGAAGGCCCTGAAGGGAAGATTAAAATGCCCAAATTCCAAAAGCCAAAGTTTGGAATCTCCCTAACAAAAGGGAAAGGCCCGGAGACAGAGATCAGTTCTCCAAAAACTGAAGCTGAGATAGCCCAGCTAAAACTGACAAACGAAATTGCTGACATTGCTGTGGGAGTTCCAGCATCAGAACTTCCATCCAATGCGTCGGATTCTGGAGCACGTGTTTGTAATATAAGGACAACCCAGGTTCTGGCAGCTGGCATTGAAGCCCCAAAGGTAGACGTAAGCTCTCAGTCAGTGTCTGAAGCAGTGACAAAGGGAGTTATTGAGAGCTCTGAGGAGAAAGAAATCGAAGTAAAAGGACATGAAATAAAAGCTGAAGAAGTTCAGACAGAAGAACATCAAGGATGGTTTAAAATGCCAAAGTTTAGTATACCTGCATTTCGCAGGACATCCTTAAAGGAAAAGAAAGTTGATGTTGTTACGGAAAGAAGTGTGGGAAAAGCTGCCACAGCACTAACTGAAACCAGTATTCCTGAAAATAACTTACCACATGCCATTGCTGAAATCAGTGCTGGAAAAGAAAGTATTACAAAATTAGGAGATTCTGTGAAGAGTTCTGATACTGATTTGTCAAAGATAGAAGGAGATACTTCATTATCAACAGAAAGAGAAGACAGTAGGGGGAATATTACAAAAACTGAAACATACGCTGATGTAGTTAAACGTGGTGCTGAAGAATTGCCTAGATCACACCTAAGTGCCTCAGTAGTTGACAGAGAGACCGGTTTAACAAGTAGGTTTCCAACATGTACTGTGATTCTTCAAGAGCATGAAGTCAAATCACAGGATACAGAAGTCGCACAGATAGAAAGTTCCACCAAGTTAGAGACTGCAAGAGTAGGATGCGAACCATTAGTAGCTGAAATTACTCTGCATGCAACTCAGGAGAAAATAGGTGTTAGTCTTCCAAAGGAAGAGCTAGATATTCTAAATCAAGAAGCAGAAATTAAAAAAGGGAAGTTAAAGGGTCAGATGAAAATTGCAGGGAAACACAGTGAAGGAAGCAAATCAAAAAGACCTACCTGTGAATGGTCTACAGCAAAGGCATCAGAAGATGGTACTTACGTTACAGCTAAGCTGGAAGATCTAAAGGCTCTAGGGGTGAAGATGGATGTTAAAATTGCTAGAATAGATCCCGAAACAAAATTTGAAGTGAAAAGTATTGAAAAGGGCATGTCTGCAGGGATGGAAGTGCAAGTAGAAGATGGAGAAGAAACAAGTAAAATTAAAACATACAAGTTTAAGGTTCCAAAGTTTGGAGTGTTGCCTTCAGAAGTGAAGACGTTTGAGGCTGGTATCAGTATGCCAAAGTCAGAAGACTCGATGTCTGGAAATGAAATCGCCACAGCAGAAGTGCAGTTTCAAAAATCAGAAGGATCTGTTGACCTGCAAAGTCCAGCTCTAGATCACGTGGAAGCATCTGCCAGAGTAATAGTGGAAACAGTGGACAAATCATGGAGAACCACAGAGTCACAGAATAAACATGGTTGGAAAGGACCTACGAGATCACAAGATGGCCCAGAAGTAAATATAAAAATTCCCAAACTCAAAGTACCGAGATTCACTGTCAAGGCTCTCCCAACTGAAGCTGATGTTTCGGTGCCAGAAGTGCTAACAGAGGGATCAAACGCGGGCATTGAAGGGGCGCAACTACAAGCAAGCTCTGCTATCCGTGAAGAAGCAGCAGAGGCCCTAGAAGGTGGCATTCAAAAAGCAAAAAGTAAAATTTTAACACTGATTGAACCTGACATTAAAACAGCACAGGTGACTGCTACCGTAGAGTCCTCCCTTTCAAATGCAGGACAAGACATTCGATGGTCATATGTAGATGGCCAAGAAGTGAGTGAGAAAGTGGAACCTGAACATGTTGCTATTGAAAGGTGTGAGATTTACAGTACCCAAATAGTGAAAGAATCAGAGATCCTCTCATCAGAAGTCAAAACTGCTGCTTTGGGATTCTCACTGCTCAAGGTGAAGTTGCCTGAATCACATAGCAACTCAGAAGTGCTAGTCCAGCAGCCACCTTCTGCAGAAGGTGTAACAGTGAGCAAACCTGCACGTGCTGATAAAAACTTCGACGCAGCAGCACAGAGGAAGGGCAGTGCTGGGCCTAAACTGTCTGACGAATCACACTGTGAGACTGAAGAATCTAGCAGAGAAGTAAGTTTGCCAAAGTTAAAAACATCTGATGTTGAAGTAAAGCTTTCCAGTAATCTTGAAGAGAGTCCTCCTGATAGGTCACCGGAGGGAACAACTGTACGTCCTCTCTCTAAAGATGAGGATGTAGCTGAAGTACTAGAAGTTGAAGAGAAAGGCAGAACTAATGAAAAAGAAAAGACTGATAGCAAAAGGTCTCCTGGAAGGTTCAAATTTTGGCTTCCGAGTATTGGCTTTTCATCTTCTGGTGATGAAACAGGCACAGATTCAAAAACAGAATTAAAACAATTGGTTCCAGGAGATGTAAAACCTGCTGACACAGCAGATGGTGATTCTGCTAAGCAAACTGAAAAACCTGGATGGTTTAGATTTCCCAAGCTTGGTTTCACATCTCCTTCCAAAAAGGCTAAGGCTATTGACAAAGAACAGACGGCTCATCAAGAGGGAAGAATCTCAGACGAAGACAGCCCATCAGATAAACCTGATGTGTTTTTTGATGCACAAGAAACCCTATCACCTAAAGAAACAACAGAGGGTGAAAAAGCTGAAACTGATGAGGCCTCATGTAGTGTTCCAGTGTCTGGAACTATTGTGACATCTGCAGCAAGAACTGAATTAATCCTGTTGGAGGAAGAAAAAGATACTCAATCTAGTTTCCCCGGAGGAACAACAAAATGAAGATTGTCTCTTCTCAACCTTCAATAAAAATGCAATAGCCTACACGTATGGCAAAGGGTATTCCTTAACTTCCTAGTGAGTGAAGATTAAACAAAAACAAAGCTGATAGGGATGTGCTCACTGATTTCTTCACATCCCCCCCAAAGACAACAATTACTACAGGCACAGAGGACCCCGCAGATTTAGTAAAGTCTGGCAAGATCACATGAACCATGAATGCCAATTACTGAAAGGTTCAATAGCAGCAAAAGACCTTAAAGAGGCTCTGAATAGGCTTCTCGAGAACGTGGATCAGAGATCTTTTCTAGCATGGAGTATAAACTAGTGCTGTAAGAACTGTACTGACTCGTTCAGGTTTCAGGCGTTTCTGACCTACTGTTGTTTTCTCATGACAGTGTTTTTCTCTGTTTCAGCTAAGGTAAAATGTACGTTTCACAAACATTTTAAAATGCAAAATAAAACTCTAGTGTAGACAAACTAACGCTTTACTTCTGCCTCTAACTTTTGTTGTTATTATTATTGTGGTGGACCATATTTAGCCTTAAAGGTGGGTTTTTTCAGCGGAATAAATTCAAGACCAAACCCTGTATAAATTCACGTGTTTTAAGATCCCAAAATAAAATATGCTGGTAAATAATCATTAAGATGTGGATAAATAACTGTAATGTACATACTTACTGGGTAATTAAATGCTGAGAATGATCTGCCACAGTGGTAGAAATGCTCCAAAGATTTTCTGGGAAAGGAGATGTATATAATTTTTTGTTTCTCTGTTTATATTAATGCTTCTCTCAAGCACGTAACAAAAACAAGAGTGCCTATGTTTCAGCCTTCACATGTATCATTGAAACACCGTCTGTATTCTTAATTCACAATAAACTCCCCGTATGAATAACCCTATTGCAGTGTTTGACCACCTTCTCAGTGAGTAAGTGCTTCGTGGCATCATGTCTGAGTCTCACCTGGCACAGCTCTGAACCATTCCTGTGTGTCCTATCACTGGATACCAGGGAGAATAGAAGAGCACCTCCCTTGCCACTTCCCCCTCTCAGGATGCTGCAGAGAGCAGAAGTTTGTAAAGGGGTGCCCACGACAGAGAAGCTGTATCTTCCAGGCATTGTGGCAGTATTTATGGCTGCCAAACAATGAAGTGTACCTTGACATAGCATAAAGCCTACATGGGCAGTTTTCTCACTACCTGGGTGAAAGCAAGAAAGTTAGCCGGACCATCCGGGAAAGAGGAGTTCCAAGTAATGGGGGAGAAAACTTGAGAATGGATAATACCAAAGCCTTTGGAACAAGCTGGTTCCAAGGTGTGAAGCCAGGTGACGTTGTAGTCCTGTCAGAACTCATGAACCAGGTTCTGTATTGCTGTCACCTGCATTGTTGTCAGCAGCACTATAGCCGCGAGGCACCGCCTGCTGGGAGAGCAGTGCAGGAGCTCTGCTCCGGGCGTGGAGGCGAAAACCCACATGTGATGCCAGTAAAGAGGATGAAAAAGCGCTTTCATAATTTTTTACCTTTAGATGCTGGCCCTTACCCAACACAAGCCTTATATCTAACAGGCAACAAGGCTCCCAGCTTGCTGAGAAAGCGTCCCGCTGAGCACCACATCCAGCACTGCCAGAGTGGAGACCTCATGCAGAGGAGAAAGAGGTCTCATTCCGGCACCAGCTGAACCCCCTGGGACCAGTGAAAAATACGGATTCGAGTGCCATCTAGAGGGATGCACTCCTGCAGGGGAAGTCTGTTGGTTAAAGATCCGACTTCTCAAGAAGCTTTTAAAACTCACCCACCCACCATTCACAAGCGCCCACGGCGCTGTGAAAAAGCTGCCCGATGCTGCTCTTGCATGCAGGTGTCTTGCACGCACACGGCCGGGGGTATTTGTTGGTGCAGGGTAACCAACGCGGGACATGGAGCTGTGCGAACCGGCTGGGGAGGTTCCCCTTGCCAGAAATTTGAGTTAGGGAATGGAAATCTTCAAATACTGAGCAGCTGCCTCATGGGCAGTAGGGGAGGAGAGCACGCAAAGTGTTACCTGACTGTAACTACACGCCTGTACATAATCCGCCTTAATAGCGAGCTTTGATTTGTCAACAATGGATAAAACAGCACAACTGGTATTAGAAGTGTCTGGGTGAGAACTGAGGAGCAGCCTGGAAACCAAAAGAACGGGAAATTGGTTTGGATAATCAATAACACACGGGCAAGGGGCCGGATTTGCGTTGTGTGCATTCGCAAAGGCAAACGTCAGTCAGCACATACACGGCCACAGTAGGGTGGACTCAGGATTCTGGAGTATCGAAACTGCACCTCTGAAGGATGAGAAGGGTGGACGATGTTGAGGAAGCCTGTTTCTGCATCTGTAGCAGACGAGTCGGAGCAAAAATGCACTGGATGAGGCCCTGCCATGAGTGAAGTGAAACCACAAGCTGCCGTGTGGTTTTCGGGGCTGGAGAGATTTGCTGTGCTTTGACAGCTCAGAGATGGGGTCCTGGAACAGGGGGTTTGCACAACCGTTCTGTGGAGCTCTGCTCTGGGCTTTCTCCTTGGGCTCTCTCTCCACTGCTGTATGTCTGTCCCATAGCAAAACGTTCACTTTGCAACTCAATTTGCAGTCTCAGGCAAAGGTGCACAGCCCTAGTGAGATGCCCAGAGTACATGCTCTGCAGCTGGAGCACACGCTCTGCGTTTCTTACCTGTAACTTCTGAGAGTCACTCAGAGTAGAGCTGCCATGCAGTGGTGGATATGGACATAAGGCACCAGATGGCTTAGGTGTTTGGTTGCTGTGTAGCTGCAGAAGGAAAAGCAGCTCAGAGACACAGTGCTGATCAGGACCAGCACCAGGACAGGCATACTGGAGCAAGGAAGCTCACAAGCACTGCATGTAGCACACCAGAACTCATGCAACACCTTTGCCCTGCTCCCCCATTCTATTTGCGGATGAGAACCATATACAGACACCCAACCATCCCCAGACACCTGGGGAATCCAGGTCCAAAGGCCCCAAGGTTTAAATCCCAGACAGTTACCTCTGGCAATTAGCCTCAACACTTAAAACCAGGTATTTCCCTTAATTAGAATCGTTAGGGATCAGAAGGGACCTCAAAAGATCACCCAGACCAAGTGGCACAGGAACACATCCAGGCGGGTCTGGAACATCTCCGGAGAAGGAGACTCCACAACCCCCCTGGGCAACCTGCTCCAAGACCCTCCCTGGGAAGAAGTGTCTTCTGGTATTTATATGGAGCCTCCTGTGTTCCAGCTGGCACCCAGTACCCCTTGTCCTATCACTAGATGACCTTGAGAAGAGCCTGGCTCCATCCTCCTGACACCCACCCCTCACATATTTGTAGACAGGAATGACGTCGCGCCTCAGCCTCTCTTCTCCAAGCTCAAGAACCCCAGCTCCCTCAGCCTTTCCTCATAAGGGAGGTGTTCTACTTTCTTCGTCATCTTTGTTGCTCTGTGCTGGACACCTTCCAGCAGCTCTGTGTCCTTCTGGAACTGAGTGTCCCAGAACTGGACACAGTACTCCAGATGCAGTCTCATCTGTGCAGAGTAGAGGGGAAGAAGAACCTCTCTGGATCTGTTAACCACCCCCTTGTTATCCCCCCCAGGATGCTGTTGGCCCTCTTGGCCACCAGAGCACATTGCTGGCTCAGAGTCACCCTGCTGGCCACTAGGACCCCCAGGTCCCTTTCTCCTCCACTGCTCTCCAACAGGTCAGTCCCCAACCTCTCCTGGTCCCTGGGGCTGTTCTTGCCCAGATGCCAGACTCTCCCCTGCCCCTTGCTGTCCCTCACTCCATCTCTCTCTGCCCAGCTCTCCAGCCTGTCCAGGTGTCGCTGAATGGCAGCACAGTCTGCTGGGGGGTCAGCGACACCACCCAGCTCTGTGCCATCAGCAAACTTGCTGGCAGTGCCCCCTGATCCCTCATCCAAGTCATTAAGGAATGGATTCAAGAGGACTGGTCCCAGTACCGATCCTTGGGGGACTCCACTAGATCCAGGCCTCCAACTAGACTCTGTCCCATTGACCACTACTCTCTGGCTTCTGTCCTGCAGCCAGTTCACCATCCGTAAATGCTTCTAAAATTCCGCCTTGCTGTTGTAGCTGATCACTTACAAAGCCAGGAGTGTATTAAAATATGCTTAAACACGTGAAAGCAAACACTTCCTAAGGTAAAATAGCACAGCAATAACGATTCACATCTCTGATATATTAAGATCTGGCTTTATATTCCATGTTTGCTTTAATATCAGACAGCTTGTGGTATCAACTCTGTGAATGTTATTAACTCTGGAGTGAGTTAAGCACGCAGCAGAGGGAACATGACACACTGACAGAGTCAACTGTGAGAATCTCTCAGGTCATCAAACAATGTGAACACAGTGAAGAAGCAATTTCTCCGACAAAGACATTAACAAGAAAGCTCCTTGCTTTGCACAGGGCACAGGATCCAAATGCATTTTTTGCTTCTCAGTGTGCATTTCTTCTCACTTCAGAGCCTGCTTCTCCAGTGACAGTCTCTCTGTCCCTGCGCTTCTTGCAGAGCCACCGCATATTTGGAATCCCAGTCCCGCTCAAAGAGGTTTTTTAATTGTTCCTGGATAGGCAGTTGCCCGCTTTGTGTGTTGGTCAAATTCTGTTTGATAATTAGTCCCACGCCAGCTGTGCTAACGAAGTAGTCTTCTGACCAATTGGAAGTCCCTATGCAATGGAAAAGCAGTGAATTAGAAAACCTTCATTTCCCAGTCTTCCATTTGATCTCTGTTCTTGTTAAGTCTACACTGCCTGGCTTTGCTGATTTGCTGTACAACTGCAAATGTCATTAGGACCATTGGAGCCACAAAACCCAGGTCACATCTTCCTTACTCCAGACCTCAAGTTTCAGAAAGTCAGCATTAACCACAACCCTGAGGCTTCACAACTTTCTGGCTCCTTGCAGACTGTGGCAAAGATGCACCAACCTATGCTTGCTAAGTATGGTAATGGAGGACAGCGGTTGTGTGAAAGACAGAGCTCCAGATGGGTTTGTCTGCTTATAGAAAATAAACCTTTAATGGAGTTAATTACTCATTAAAGGAAAGAAAACAAGAGGACAGGTTGAACCCTTGATCAACAAATCCTCAGGAACTGTTCTAAGTCCAGCCTGAAACACTTTCTAAACCAGGCAAAGCTGGGAATCCAGCTGCAGATGCTGCCTGCGGCTCCTTCCAATGCCGCTGTAATTCAGAAGGTCAAACATGGTGAGAAAATGCACATTTTATCACTTAGCTCTTCTCCCGGCGTTTGCCCTGCCACAAAAATCTACTGTCAGTTCCAGAAGGTTCTGAGGTGGAAAAACAAATGGTCTGCGTGTCTGTCTTCAAATGATGACTCGGTAAGAAACACGTTCTAATAAAGGCAATAGGAGCTGCAGGCTTCCTCAGCCCCTCAGAAGGTTGGGCCATTCGCTGGTTTGCGTGGCTTGGAGGATAAGCTGACTGAAGGGCCGTTCCCTGTTTCTGAGAGATTCTAGTGAAAGATTTACCAGTAAACACCATTCTGGTGTTCGGGAATCGAGCTGCGGTTGGTATCGCTGTTTCCTCATTTCCTTTCCTAGGTTTCTGTTCAACAAACAGCACACGGCATTAACTCCCCTCAGCAATTTCCTTTTAGTGCCCAACAATTCTGCTCTATACTGGAGCATTAGCTGCTGCTGCATCGTTCCGCGCTCACAGCCGGTGACATTCCTCCCGCTGCGCTTGTCGCTGGCTGTGCTCGCAGACTTGTCATGCTCTGCTCTTAATGGGTCACAACCACATGAAACAACTTCTTACTGAACTTGACCTACATGATTATTTCCCCTCTGCATCGCTACCGTTTTATGCAGGGCAGACACTCTGACAAGCTTTATACTTCGGCAGGTTTATCCGCTTTACACAGCAAAATGGGATTGGTTTGGGGGTTTATCCTACCGCAGTCTCGGTCCTATAGATTAGAAGATACTCCTAGTGATTGGAATAACGGGGTACATACCGACATAGGCTACTTTGTCAGTGACCATATATTTGTTGTGATTCACTCTTCCATGAGGAATATTTGTGTGATTCAGAACTGGAACAATGAAGAGTTTCTGGAGGGAGAAAAGTGTAAAAAATAAATAGAAATAGCAGAGTTAGGAGCGGACTAAACACCTGGGCAGTGGAGATTTCTGTACCTTCAAAGGACAGGACAGTGTGGAGAGAACAGGAAGATGCTATTCCACGCAGTTATTAATTGAACCGCAAAAGAGATTTTATTCCTGCCCAAGAAAACTAACAAACAGTTCTTTCTCTGTGCATCAGATTGGATAAGCAACTGAGATCAGATTATGTTAGCTTCACGATGTTCCATTACTGGCACAGCTATTATCATTACGTGACGGACAATTAAATGCAGTTCCAGGCAGCTGTTTAATAGATCTGCATTTACCACCAATTGCTGCTCTTCTTCTGCACTAGAACAGGCTGATCATGGATATGAGAGGTACTGCTGGTAACAAGAACCTCTGACTTCTTATGTCAACTCTTACTAAAGTCTGCATATCCTGTGACTCCTCTCTGTTGCAGTAACTGCATCGTACTAGGAGCTTCCACATCGCCTCCATCTAGTGCCTGTGGCTTGTGTGTAACAGCACTCAGCGCTCAAAAATGGGTCTATTCGTATACGAATTCGGCAGAGCTCTCAGATGTAAAATAATCGTGGTAGTCACACCCAGTTAAGATACCCCACACAAGAAAAGGTTCATGAGAATCGTAGAATCATTACGGATCAGAAGGGACCTCGAAAGATCACCCAGTCCAATCCCACTGCCACAGCAGGATCACCCAGACCCAGTGGCACAGGAACACAGCCAGGCAGGTCTGGAACATCTCCGGAGAAAGAGACTCCACAACCCCCCTGGGCAGCCTGTGCCAGTGCTCCGGGACCCTCCCTGGGAAGAAGTTTCTTCTGGTATTTATATGGAGCCTCCTGTGTTCCAGCTGGCACCCAGTGCTCCTTGTCCTATCACCAGATGACCTTGAGAAGAGCCTGGCTCCATCCTCCTGACACCCACCCCTCACATATTTGTAGACAGGAATGAGGTCGCGCCTCAGCCTCTCTTCTCCAAGCTCAAGAACCCCAGCTCCCTCAGCCTTTCCTCATAAGGGAGGTGTTCCCCTTGGTGAAGCCACCCTGACTGTCCCTAATGACCCTTTTGTCCCTGATGTGCCTAGAGACAGCATCCAGGACAAACTGCTCCATCACCTTTCATGGGATGGAGTTGAGGCTGACCAGTCTATAGTTACCTGGGTCCTCCTTCTTACCCTTTTTGAAGAGTGGAGTGACATTTGCTAACCTTCAGTCCCTAGCCACGTTGCCTGACCCCCATGACTTAGAAAAGATGATGGAGAGTGTCTTAGCAATGACTTCCGCCATCTCCCTTAGCACGCATGGTGCATCCCATCAGGGCCCACTGAATTTATGTCCATCCAGTTTGCTCAACACATCCCTAACCCAGTCCTCAACCACCAAGGCAGGTTCCTCTCTTGCCTCAACTTCCTCTGGAGCCTCAGCAGTCTGGGCTTTGATACCAGGACAGCTCCCAGAAGTACCGACAGAGGCACAGACAGTGTTCAGTATGTCTGCTTTCTCTGCATCCTCTGTCTTCAGGGCACCCAGCTCATTCGGCAGGGGTCCCACATCGCCTCTAGGTTTAGTTTTACCTGCAGTGTATTTGAAGAAGCCCTTTTTGTTACCCTTGACCTCTCCTGCAAGGTTTAATTCCAAGGAGGCCTAGGCTTTCCTAGTTGCATCCCTTCATTCTCTCACCAGAGCCTTATAATCACTGCAAGTGGCCACCACCACCCAACTCTCTCTTCATCCACCCCTGGACAGAACTCCAGACATTCCAGTTGCTCTCTCAGGTAAAGAGCAACTCCCCCACCTCTCCTTGCTGATCTGTCTGTCCTGAAAAGGACACAGCCGTCCGTGACCACATTCCAGCCATGCCAGCTGTCCCACCAGGCCTCTGTCATTGCCACCAGATCACAGTCACCTGACTGGACACAGATTTCTAACTCCTCCTGCTCATTCCCCATGCTGTGTGCATTGGTGTGCAGGCACTTTAGGGAGTGAGCTGAGCGCTCCAATATCACCCTAGGACAGCGAGAAGCCCCCTGCTTTTCATTAAGAGCAGCGCTCTGTCCCACTGGTGGGCACCTTCGAACCCACCCCTCTTTGAATCCAGTTTAAATCTCTCTGAATGAGCCCTGCCAATTCCTGCCCCAGAACCCCTTTCCCCGCTGGGATAAACCTCTCCCATGCAGACCTGGAATATCTGGTGTCTGACAGAACCAGTCATCGTTAAAGAACCCAACGCCAAGTTGTCTTATAAACAGTTACTGTCACAGTGCTCAGCAAAAGCAACTGCCCGGATAATGTCACAACTGCTCAGCCAGGTACCTCCTCAGTACCACTAGCAGCTTGCAATAGCTGCGCCCCCACAGATGATCTCTTGGCCTCGTTTTCTCAATGACCTGAAACAGTCACTGCAACAATGGACAACTGTCTTCTCTAAAACCTTCTCTAGAGCCTTACGCTTGCAAACCCAGCTGGCAGCTTAGACCCTAAAACCAGGGTGGGGCCCATATCCTCAAGCTGTCTTTCCAAAATCAGGTTCATTTATCGTACCACATCAACACTGATGTGAGCATGCGGGTTGCTGAGAGCCTGCAGGGACCTCAGATAGTAGAGCATAGCTGGATCAGAGTGGACCCAGCAGCTGACCAGGAGCCGGATGTGTACCCTGGAGTTGAAAGCTGCACGTCTCAGGGCATTGTCGATGGCTGGCCAGTACCTAGAGAGAAAAAAATGAGTAGAAAAAGGGATGTTTTTGAACAAGTTCAATAGAGAGCTGTGCCAATACACCGCGAATACAAGTGACGCTGCGCACAGATGGGATCTTTGGTAAGAGGAGAACTCGTGCCTTCACTGGAGGTATAAATACATGTTCTGCCTTCTACCCAGCCAGTACTTTTCACTGCGTTTTGAGGCCTCCAGGCTCTGCCACATTGGGTTGAAGTCAATAAAAAAGTTCAAAGCTTGTGGAAGTGCATATGCAGCATGGTGCCGTTCTGTTCGTTTCCTTGAGAAACCCAAACCAGCGACAGTAACGCCAGTGTAGAGCCAGACCGTACAACACGGAGTGGAGAGCCTTGAAGAAAATCTAAGAACCATTTTGCAGACTACGGTCACTTCAGGCTCCTGGAGACTTCTGTAGTATCCACAGTGGTCCTGTGCCACCAGTCAGCATGGACAGGCTCTATCCTTCCCCAGCTCTCCTTGCCGCCTTTAGCATTCCGTGTGCCCAGCAGGCACCAAATACAGTCGTGCTCTCCTGAACACAGCTGTCTGGTTTTCTGACACTTGTGTCGGCAGTAGCTTAGGGTGACATTTTTAATGTCCTTTACCCAATGACACAGCACTAGGGCAACGTACGTGCCAGGGCCAGTAATTTCAAACACCCATGTAGCACTTCCATTCCATAGATCCTAATAAGTGCTGCATGGAGGAAGACAAGGGGAACTGGAGGGCTGAGACGGAAAGACATCTGGCACTTGCTTACAGCAGTGGTGAATTCATTTCCCTGACCCGTTCTTTTTTGGTTTATGTTCAAGGGCCTGAATGCTCCAGCCTCCCTCACACACTATTCTGTCATGACCAATGGACTGGCCAGGTGCTTTCAGACTCGGGATGACTTGTAGATCCCGAAAACTTCAAAAAGCAAGCTATTTAGAAATGCTAGAGTTCAACAACTTCAAATTTTCGCAGATGTCACGGTTTCTAGTTGATTAACACCCAGGCATTAAGATCAGGCTTTGTTCCCTCTGCCTCAGCTGCTGGAGGAACCTGACCTGAACTAATCAGCCTCCATTCACTGCCTTACAGCTGGTTGCTGTGGAGATAGCCCGAGGCCCCAGAAGCTCTCCCTGGGCCTTTCAAACTCTTGTTTGCACCTGATCAGGCTCTAGATGTCACGAACAGTGGGTTAAGGCTTCAGATGAGGAATCGAGGAGTATTAACAAGCTCATTCCTGAGGGCAAAAAGAGAGTCTCTGTGAACCTGTTCGTAGCTAGAAGGAGAGGAGAAAACCTGAGATTTCCAGCCATCCGATGGAGAAGCATACAGAGACATGTCTCTCAAACATATGCTCCAAGTGGAAGGTAGCCTTTGAGATTTTCATTCAAGTGGAATTATCTGTGCCTATCTGTTCCATTGCCCTACACTCGCGCAGCTAACATGTGCGTGCCCAGCTGAACATCGGAGGCTGTACACAGCCATGCCACAGGCATGATCATGATTCGTTCCTGGCAAAATGGTGACAAAGAGGCCCCCTTTCTTCACAAGCCACGCAGCGCTCAGTTACTCCTTTCTCAGTCAGATTACTTAGGCAATTGCAAAACACTTAAGAAATGTTATAAGCAGACAATACTTGGGGCACCTGGTTGCATGTGAACATCCTAATTGAAGCACATCTAAGAGAATGCGGAGCCTTAGTGTTTGCCCCACGACTGACCACTTCTCTGCGTCACTCAAAGCTGAGTCGATCTGTACAACCAGCATAATTGTGCAGTGACCTTGCGCAGTGCACCGCGACTAGAGAAGAGGTCCACTACATGCTGTTTTTCTCTCCTGCTCCGCACTACCACCTTCTCTTGGAAAGCTGCTGCTGCATGCATTCAACATGCTTCGGGAACTTGGATGGCTTTAGATGGAACTGAAAAACAAGGAAAATAAAAGCCCAGAAGTTTCTTTTGGAGACTGTTTCAGCTATCATTGCCGAGGTCAGCAGGCACAGTTAATAACTGGTCAAGTGTGTCAAACGAGCAGCAGAGCCAGAAGTCAAGACTCTTCAGAAGTAAAGAACAGAAAGTAAGAAGTAGAAGGGCGAAGCAGTAATTTTTTAGAAGTCTGATGTCAGATGTATTTCCGCAGCTCCTGTTCCTCTGTCTATTCATAAAGCTGCTCTGTTGTGTTTCGAAAGGACCTGTCTGTGTTTGTCTGTCCCTAGTCTGGCACTTCACAGTTTTCTCGTCGTGCGAAGAGCACAAGAGGCTGCTTTAAAACACGGGTGAAGCATTTGATCGGTACTGGCTACCATTCTTCAAGCAGAGTCACTGTTTGATGGTCATGAATGCAGAGCACAGCCTCGCTTCACTCCATTCTCAATGTTTTCATTGCAGAAGTGGGGTGGGGGAATGGATAGTTCCCCTTTAAATAGTGTAGTCAGCTCATTTGCCCAGGATTAAAACTGTACCTTTCTGGGTGAGTGAAACGGCTGGTAGGGAAGTACTCCATGACAGAAATGTAGACAAACTTCTGTGCCTCGCTGATAGTACTGATTATAGCAAAGAGGTCGTAGGTGCGACCTTCTGGGCAAAAGGATGGAGGAGAAGCCTGCAGAGAAGAAAACACACAGGCCAGTGATTTAGTTCTTCCTTTCCGTCAGACTGTGATTCACTTTTGTTCAGATCAGTTCCATTCTTATTACAGTAGCACAAAGCACTGGAGGTGGACCACTATCTTTCCTCACGGCCGTCCTGTCCGGATACTTAGAATGTTAAGCTCACAAGTGATTAAAGGAGACCAACACCCCGTTCTTGCCATGCTACCTGGCAGCTAGAGCTGTGTCAGCCCTTACTGCTTGAGTAGCTCCAGATAAACTGTTGAATTATCCAACTGGAAGACAGTAACTGAGGACTGCTGAAGAAGCTTCTTCGGCCATTGCGCAGCCATAGTTTCCAGTCTACCTTATTTGAAAATATACTCACAGAAAAATAGGCTTTTGTCAAGATTCCATTAAATTCTACTTCCAGAGGCTGATGCTTGTTAATGTGTGTAGAATAATTAAGAGGCCAGGGGACTGGGACAGTGGCATTAGCATGCCCAATATCCCAGTAAGTGCTAAATGTTTTCCAGAGGTCCTTGGCCAAGCAGCTGCAGTTGTATATCACAACACCAAGCTCTTTCACCTGCAAAGAGAACAAACCGTGTCCCAGTCACGGGGGTTTCTTTACTGTTTCTCCCACTCAGTCAATAATTTTTTCCTGTTGTGTGTTGGAACATAGAATCATCAGGGATCAGAAGGGACCTCGAAAGATCATCCAGTCCAATCCCCTTGTCACAGCAGGACACCTAGACCAAGTCCAGGAGGGTTTCAAACGTCTCCAGAGAAAGAGACTCCACAAACCTCCTTTTCAGCCCTCTCCAGTGCCCCGTCACCCTCACTGGGAAGAAGTTATAGAATTACATTCCCCACCGATTTCTGAACGTGCAGCAGCAAAGCTTACCTGAGATAAAGATCTCCAGTCCATGTTTGCACTACCAATATATACGTGCTTCATATCTACAATCCAGAATTTGCTGTGCAACACTCCTCCTGCCAAATGTCCAAAATCAATCTTTTTTACATGAGCCCCTGAAGAAAGATGGGGAGGGGAAAGGAGAATTTAGATGCGGCTTGGAGATAGGAATTTGTACTGCTACTCTGACAGCCAGAACGTGTCTGGATGTCTAACACCAGCAGCCAGTAACAGCTACTAAATCTCAAGCAGTTATTCCTGGGAACACAGTAACTTCAAAAATTCCAGAACGTGAGCTTTCAGAAAAATTCCAAAGGGTGAGAGCGCACACAGACCTCACCACCTGGGGAACACATGGCGATTGTTCTGTGAAGCCCCGTGCGTGCCGTGCCAGAGCAGGCCTTGGAGAACAGCTTCTCTCAGGTGCCTTTCTGCCATACTCCAGTTGTGAGGGTATCACTGACGTGGGAACTGTGAGGTAATTACCTTTTTCCTGTAAAAGCTCAAGGTCAGTTGAATTCGTAGCCAAAGTTGGCAGGCTTGCTGCAACATACACAGAGACATTCTCTGCCAGTAATCTCTCAAAACTCTTCAGAATGTCTTCACCCTGCATGGCGTTTAGAAATATCTTTGAGTAGAACACTTAAGAGTTCTGCAACTACAGAGCTACTAAAGCATGCTTCCTTTGGAGAACTTGGTGGTGGAGCCTGAGAGGCCCTGCAGGAAGCTTGTCTGCACAGGGTGCCCAGCAGGACATTGAATGTCCTAAGATGCTGTCCAGTAGCATGGTTCAGGGACACCTGCAAAGCATGAATGTAGACAGTGTGTCTATACATGGAGGAGAAGCAGTCTAAAGTCCGTCCGACTTCGCTTCCTGACTCTTTCAGCTAGACAGTGGTAACTAGCATGTTCCCTTTTGTGTATGAGATCTTGTTGGCTCTTCAGCCACCTCACTGGCTGCCCCTACCACCGGCTGAATCTGCAGGGTGAGCGAGTGTGGTTTTGACCTCTGGATGCTCTTAACACACTGCAGTAAATATTCAGAGACATGCATAATGCTCAGATGGAGTCTAACTTGGCTGAAGGAGAGAGGTTGATGTGCTGCCTCAGACTTGCATGCGAGATCTTCCTGGGTTTGCAGGAAGTGTTAAGCAGTATCTCTGGGAAACAGTCACCCACACAGTCAGTCTGCCACCTGCCATGCGCATGTGAGACATACAACCACAATTGTTCTTGTCGTTGATTTTCTCATACCTGCTTGGAAGATGAATCGTTGACGTTGATATCCTTCCCAGTAAGTGACCAGTAGTAAGAAGCCACGTTAATTTTTTCTTGGGCTGTATCAAGGAGTCTCATCCAGGCTTGGAACAAGGGTTTGGCTGCAGTGCTGTTTATCTCAAAAGGTAAGTCATAAGGAATATTTTCCACAAGTTCAAAGCTGCAACGGCAATGGGCACTGTTAAGCCAGTAGCTGTGACCCAAGCAGTACAGCAAGCACTTGCTAGACCATACATCTGGATGTTTTTGCCATCCACCTCAAATCTGAGCTGGACAAATGAGCCAGGAGTACTGTATCTCCAGTTTTTACTGCCAAGCATATACCATGCGCGGTCCTCCCAAGTCCAGCAGAACGACTTCTCAGTAGCCATTCTGAGATTTAACATGTTAAGATGAGAAAAGCAAATCCCTAGGGCTGGATGCCACCTTGGTTCCCTCTCCACCCTCTGTCAGGACAAACATCCAATGCTCCCTCCAGCCTCTGGAAGAAGGTGAGCTCAGCAGAGGCTGCTTCACTCTGCTGCCTCCCACCACTGCCACAAAAGGAGGGTGCCTGGAGGTGGGAGAGCAGCAACAGAACTGTGTTGAACAAGCACAGGACCAGCAGTGGAGCTCTAACACTGCCCATCATAATGGGCAGCTACACATAATCCAATGTCTAAACAACAGTCCCACTCTGCCCAAATTTAGTGAACTTTTCCACTCATTGGTCAATGGGAAGAGGACACAGCTATGCGGAGACTGTCAGCATTGAAACCATTTCTCCACCTAATGAGTATTCCTCCACGTGCCATCAGGTCTTGCTTACCTGCAGGAGTCATTAGATCTATTGGTGTCCTCCTCAATTGTTGTTGTTCCCAGTAGATCTCCTTCCTTCTCCTCCTCCAACTTTTCATGAACACTGACCACTTCTTCTCTGTTAGGATCAACTATGCTGTCTACTCTCATGAAGTAAACAGCCATGAGGACAACACCACCAAGTATCAAAATTGCCCCTAAGGTTTGAAACTAGAACAGAATCAAAATAGAAGATTTGAGCGGTCACCAGGGGATCCAGGGCCAGCCAGCAGGGGTTTGTGAAGGGCAGGTTTTGCTTGACCAACCTGAGAGTGTTTGTGAGGCTGTGGCTACTAACGTGAGCTCCTGAGAGGGCACATAAGAAAATGGCTCAGAGACCAGTCACAGAACCAGAGGCAATGGCTTCAAGCTGCAACGGGGTTAGGCTTAGACTAGACGTCGGGAAAAAGCTCTTCATGGAAAGAGTGATTGAACACTGGAATAGGCTGCCCAGGGAGGTGGTTGAGTCACATGGATGTGTTCAGAGTCCTTTAGATGTGGTGTTAGGGGATATAGTTTAGGGGTGAGCTTGTAGAGTAGGGTTAATTGTTGGACTCGATGATCCAGGGGGTCTTTTCCAACCTATTTCAGGTTCTGTGTGGACAGTTTCTTGCTTTTCATTTTCACTGCTTTTCTCAGTATTTACAGTGCTGATGTAAACATCAGATTGTTACTTGAATGAGAAAAATAAACTATCTACTCAAATGTCTGCCCTCTGGCTGCTTCTCCCTCTATGGAGGGCAAACACTTCCACCAGTTCTTCACACTCCTGCATTCCATCCCATAAACTCATTGGCAAGACCTTAACTTTGCAGAGGTTTTAGAAGACACTTCTAAGAGATCTATCTTGGCTGCCACCACCTGTGACATCCAGGTGCTATAGGCATGCTAAACACAGAAATATAAGCTGTGCTAGTGGTGGAGGCAAGGCAATTCGTATGAGCAAGGTTTATTGTCCTGAGCCAGGGCTGCAGGACTAGGCTCCACGTTACTCCCTCTCAGCAAAGGTGTAGTCAGCCTCTGGGATAAATCAATGAGGTTTTGCCACTCCCTTGTTTACAAATAGGATCGAAACCTACACGAGTTTCTAACACAGGCAATAAAATCACTCATTCTCTTCCTTCTTTTCAGAAGTGTCAGAGTAATCTCAGCTCTGGTAAGCAAATGTAGAGCATCCCAATAATTACCGTTTTGATGTCTTTTTGATGGCTCACGCTTAATTTCCTGCTGGAGGACTCATTGAACATCCAGCATGCTTTTGCTGCTTTTTTCACAAACTGAAACACAGAAGGGGAGAAATAACGTCTTACGGCGACGTTTGTGTCAAACCAGTCACAGGAGAAAAGCCCCGGTTACTGCATTGCTTTGGGTAGTGCTCTGAGATTCAAGTGCAAATCTATGCAACGTGCTCACTGTGTTACGGGTCTCGAGTGACGATCTTCAAAGTCAGAGGTCCCTGCACTTTTACCCTGGTGCTGTCTACATACAAAAATCACTGCAGTAATTAACATGCAAACAACGGTATCACTGCCTCTTCAACACCCACTTCTGCCCTTTCAGGTCTAACTGTGGGTGACAGGGTACAGCATCAGTGTCACCCCGCGTGCAACTCTGTTAGGCTCCTGCTCTGTTCCTATGCCTGAGAGTTGTCTTTAAATGCTGGCGTCTCTTCCAGAAGGGACTCTGTAAAGGGGAGAAGGACCAGGATGCAATATAAACTCCTCCTCTGTTGCACCCTACAAAACAAGTTAACTTCTTGTCCTCCTCAGACAGTATTGCTCCAGTTTTCAGTTATGACCAGCAGAGGCAACCACACGAGCAAACACCAAAGTATGCCCAAACCCAAGGCAGAGGTAGGGCAGGAGTAGTTGGCCACTTGCCTATTTCGCTTTCTCAAAAGGCCAAGCCTAACTCCTGCCCACTCCACGTTCTGTGTGGGTGCTATGATCATGTGGGATGGGCAGCAGTTGGACACAGCACAGACACAGACCCAAAGGCTTCCTGTGGGACCCAACTCACAAAAACTAACTGAACCAAAAATGATGGATGATGTCTTGGGAGACAAGGGACGGGGGTCTGAAACAGTGACTTTGGGAATGCAGAGAAGAACAGACTGGGGAGAATGAGAAAGGTGAGGAGGGAAGGCAGAATATGAGCAGTCATGTTTAAAAGCACACTAAGCTGCTTCAGGGTCTGCTTGGTGTTATCATCAGCTGTCCTCGGTGCAGCAGCACTTACTTCCCAAGGCAGCTTTACTCACTCTTTTGTCTGGCATTTCCTTTTGCTGCTTCCAGATGCAAAGTTTTACACTGTAGGTGGTTATAACTGTTGACAGGCAAACACCCATTCTCCCAACCATGGAGAAAATGAGCTGCTGCCAGCTGTGAAGGACAGTTGGCTATTCCCTGGTGAACATCAGGGTCCCCACACCCACACCCCTGAAATCCCAGCTCATGCTTTAAGCACAGTACAAAGATGCAGTGTCTCACCCCAAAGAATCTGCAGTCCAAGAGAAGGGGAGAGAACATATCACACAGAAAAAACCATGTGACAGCAACACACTTCCTTCCTCTACCTTAAGAGAAAGTACCACCCAGAAAAATTAGTGGGAACAAACAGAGGAAAAAGCAAGGGAGATACTTCGGTAGGAAACAGGAACAAGGGGACTTTCAAGGAAGAAAGGCTGCTGAAAAACAACAGTGGCAGCTCTTCAGCCTAGGCTGGAAGAACCCAGTGAGGTTGCAGGTCACACTCCTGATCTCACTGCTTTGGAAGCAGCTGTCTCATCCAGATGTGTTATCCAGTAATAAAGAGCCTCTACTGCCTACTGGATGTTATCACCACAGACCCAGAGTCTGAGGGGCTTCGTCTCGTCCCTCTGAGTCTCAAAGCTAAAGTTCTCCCAGTGATTCATTTGCGAACTCAAGCAGTAAGGAACTGCAGCTGTAGGTGCATTTAGAGCCATGTGATGGCTTAGAAGGACCAAGTTTGTGCAAAACAAGTTTCAGTTCTCTTTTTCAGCAACAGTTTCAAAATGGCTTCAAAAAGCAGCATTTATCTCAAAAGAAGAAAGCGAATGGATCTCACATGTGCCATGATAGTCTCCTGCCATTTGCTCCAAAGTCCTTCTTGGTATCTTTGACCACTGGTGGGTTAGATTCCCAGTTGTTATACAGAAGTCATGAGAACTGCTCTGATGCTTCATGTTCAAGGAAGAAAACATCACAGACTCAAACAGAATTCTTACTAACAGTATTGTAGCTCAGTGAGTAACTATGGCTCCTTCTAAACTTTCAGGGCTTTACTAGCTGCCAATTTCAATGACTAAACTTCATCCAAGAGCAATAAATACAGGCACTAAGTGTTGCTTCACATACTGGAGCATAAGCTAATATCACAATCTGCTGAGTGCACACAGGACACTGCCATTTATAACCCTAGGCTGCTTTCTCCCTGCCCCCAAAAAAGCACTTTTGACAGTTCTCTTCTCCACCAGCATTAAATTGTTTCGGATTTTGGATTTCAAACACAGTTATGGGTATGCAAAATCCCCCCAGCAAACGGTTCTATGCTCCTCAGACGAACAAAGTACATTCAGCTCTCTGTGACTACACCCCAACAAACGGCAAATGCACTTTTATTTGGTGGCAAATATACTTACCATGCTGGAAGACCTCCTCTAGCATGGATGTCCTGCTGCAGTCTGATATTACTCCCAGCTCTGACTACAAGAGATGTTGTAAATGCTTTTTCATCAGCAGATTTGTTTGGGTTTCTTCTGGTTTTTTATTTATTCCTCCTGCTGCAGATACTTCCTCTTAACAACGTGTTTCACAACATGCATGGACAGAGTCCTAAGTTATCAAGTTGTTACTACTCACTTCTTAGGCTGCTGATCCTGATCTCCACCTACCTAGTCAGCATAAATTTCCAAGGTGCCTGGCATGGCTCAAAGCCCTTGAAAGGATTAGTTCCCACTGCCTTCAGCGGTGTAAGATCAGAGCACAGACTAGCTTGAGAACACACCGGTTGAAGGAACTGCTCAGTTTCAGTGCAGCTTGTATCCCAGATATGACAGTATCATCACTACTTCATTCTTACCCTACCAGAACCTTGATTTTAAACTGAAGAACAAAGCCTTCAAACCTGCTTCTCTAGCCAGCTCCTCTTGCAAGCACCCTCCTGTCCAATCATCCTTGGACAAGCATAAAGGAACAAACTGGATCCTTTGAAATAATAAAGCTTTCATCCTGAACACTGCCTTAAACCGAGGGTAGGAGGGATTTGCAGGGGCACTGTTGAGGGAGACAGTTACACATAACGTTAACTTTGAAACAGCTTCTAAGAAATTGTGTCTTCTGTAGAAGGCTGTGCCTTGGTGGACGCATCAGTGTGGCAAGTCCCTTTGTCCTATGAAACCAAATCAAGAACTGCTGAGGTTGGAAGGGACCTCTGAAGATCATCTACTCCAACCCCCATGTTATAGGGGGATCACATCCCGGCAGGGTTTTAATGTCTCCTGTGAAGGGGACTCCACATTCTTCCTGGACCGCCTGTTCCAGTGCTCTGTCACCCTCAAGAAATGCAGTTCCCTAGTTCCCTGCCTGAGGAAGGCTGCTGTAGCGGTGAAAACAATGGGGAGACAGCTGAAGGTCAGCAAGAATTGTGAGGCTTTATCAAACCTCATCGTAATCTGCTGAAGATGGAAGAGGTAAGAGACAGGTACAATAGAAAGAAAGATGCCTTTCTTTGGGAAGCTGAAGGTGTCATGAGATTTCTGCTTCCCCTCAATAAAAACACAAGCAGTAAATCAACAAAGACCAAAAATGAGAGAAAAGAAGATGGTGGAGCTGGCTGACCAGCAGGCTCTCTCCTGTGCACAGATCATGTGTCACTGGGGCCATCCCAAGCCTCCATTAAAACAAGGCTTACACCAAGGCAAAGGCTACTGCCATCCCTATAGACTCAGGTTACCAGAAAGGTGAAGACAGGATCCTGCCTGACCACTGTGCAGAAGGTCTGAACTGCCTCTGGGACATGTGGGAAGTGTGTCTGTCCTTCCACTGAGTTCAGACGCTGAGCATCCAAATCCAGTTCAGGTCAGCATGTGCCACACACAGGCCTGGCAATGCCTGCTTTGCTCACATGTCAGACTAGAATCCTGGTGTAAGCAAAAGCCAACATAAGTCACAAACCTCCTCTTTATTTCAGTGAGTTCAGGATCACACCACACAAGCATGAAGTTCACACGTTTGCATGAAGTTCAGAACTTGCCATTTATTGGTCTAATATTACCAATTTAGCTCCAACTGGGAGACGCTGGGTTGCATCAGAAGAGCAAATTCCATAAAAAGGACCCTTATTTTGCTTCCTTTGCAGCTTTCGAATCACTTACTAATTAATCTCTTTGTCCTCCTCCTCTCTAGCGTGCAAAAGCCAAGCTTCCTTCTGCTTACCCGCTTTTGCATTCCAGCTCAACATCACCTACGTGTTCTTCAGCATCGTAACTTTGAGGATTCAAGAGGGGAACTGGCTTTTTAGGAAGAATACGATTTGTTTGACCAATTCATGCAGCTGGATTGAGGAAAGAAAAAAAGATGGGCAAGTTCCAGGGCAGAGAAGCAACCTCTTTCATCCTGCTCTTCCTCATCTCTCAGGAAGGCTCCTTCTACAAGTAGCTCTTGTTGACTGGTCACCCTCCCACATAAACACATCCCCCCCAGAGTTAGGTGCCACGCTGTGGTTAAGGCACTCTCTGGAGCACATGCTTCGATTGCAGCTTGCCAGAAGGCCGCACTAAAAGATACAGCAAAATCTTTCAATGCTTATGTGGGAGGTTTGCTAGAAAAAACTAGCAGGTAAGCACATTCTTATCTCTGAGAACTAAAAATAACAGCACCGCTGCCGCGATTACGACAAGCCCACACTTTTCATTGCACGAGGACTTGGTGTCTGGGCTCTGAATGCCAGCAGTCAGCAGAACGATGTGAGGCAGGAACAGGCAGGGCCCTTACTCTTCAAAAGAGAAACGCTCTGTTTAAGCTTTGTGCCAAAAGCTTCTCTACTCAGAGGAGCTGGGAGAAAACAATACAAAAAAGCCATCTCGGGTCAGGGGTTGGGAAGTGCTTCAGCTGACAAGCTTCCAGCATCTATATAAAACTAGATTTGTTTCAATGTTTTGGAAGATTCACTCAGTTTCCACTGTTTGATAAAAAAATGACACTAGCCTTTCTCACATTTATTCAGTCAGACTGCTAAAAACCAAGTGGATGCAGACGATTTCCAAAGGGCACTCTCTGCAAAGCACCCAACTCGATGCCACTCAGTAATGCCGAGGAAGCCTGTGGCCGTGTCATACACAGCCCTGTACTTCAAGGAACACAGAAAGCCTTCTCTGCAAATGCTGCGATTATGAAAGCTTGTTAAGAGAGACAGCAGAATTTTTAAACAACCCAAACAATGTTGTTATCAGCCACACATGTTCTGCTTCCTCTGAGAGCTGTGCCAGCGCGAAGGGCATGGAGACAAAGTCCCACATGGTGCCAAGCAAGGTGTGTGAAGCTGAAGCACATGAAGGCTGTGCAGAGGTGAATGGGAAATTAATGTTATGTCAGAAGCACCAGAGAGAATGCCAAGTTCAGACAGACCTGCAGGAAGGAAGAAGTCTGTGATGGAATGGAGGGGAAAATCAAAAGAATTACACAGGGACAAAAACAACAGACACACACACACACACACAGCTGTCAGGTGAGAGTCCTATTCACATACCTGTTGTGGAGTGGTCATACATAGGCTGGACTTTACCATGATTTATTTCATTGCCGTGATGAACAGCCAGCACTAAAAAGTAAATAAAGACTCTCCACACCACATTCAGCATTACAAGTGCCCTGAGGTGATGGGGACCCAGGGACTCCAATCCTGCAAGTATGGAGCAGGGGAGAGGGAACCCCTGCACTGCTGGAGAGAGATCTGCCCCAGCAGGAAGGGACCAGTTGCACTACAACCTTTCAGCTGCTGACAGTCCTTTCATTTCTCTGTGCTTAATACCAATGTAAACAGGCAGTTGAAGACCTTAGTCCAGCAGAGCCACACTCTCTCAAAATAAACAAAGTGCACAGTCGTTGTCACATGATAAAAGAATGATTTATTAGAGCAACTTCATGATAAAATTATATAAAACAACAATTTGGTTTTTTTAAAGAAGTCCACAATGTCACCTTGAAACAAAATGTACAGATACTGCCTATGATCCAAACAAAAATAAATTACCATTCAACAACAAAAAAAGAAAAGAAAAAAATCAGGGTAGCAAACACAAATGAGAATTATACAGAGCATTTCAAGAGGGGGGGAAAAAAGGAAGTCATTAACTGATTCAAGTTATACAAACGTGTTTCAGCTTCACTCTCAGGCAGCTCAGCCTGTATTTGTGTTGCATGCAAATGGAATGATCCAGTGAACAGTTCAGAACAGCAGAATCAGCAGCATAACAACAGCAGAGGAGTGAAACAGGCACAACTCAGCACAGGGCACATCAAAAGTGAACAGGTAGTTCTGTCTGGTCTTTGCAGAAGTTATACACATTTACGGAACTTCAAAAATAGCTAGTGTGATCAGCAAAACAAGAAAATCCTAGTGGAATCTTGCACTGAAATGCTTTTTCCTTTCCCTCCCCCCACCCCACTCTTTTCTCAGTAGGCCGTATGTAAACATTCCACTAGTTGTGCCTTTACTTAAGTACTCAAAGATGATGCAGACCTTTCCTCCTGCAGCATGACCACATGACATCACTGAGATAAATGTGGGTCCTTGCTCACAAAGCTCACATACATTCTTGTGGGAATTTACATTCAGAACAGAGTACAATGTTTTTACATCTGAAAGCGTCAAACTGAGAACGCTCTTTTCAAGTATAGTGGAACTGCTGAGGGCTGGGATTTTGAAAGGTGCTCCCTGGCATCAGGTAACTGCTGTATGAAACCCCAGAAGGGCCTGTGCACTTGTGTCTCTAAGACTTTGAAAACCCTACCCTTTGTTACACTTCTTTAGTCAGATACAAAACTCATGAAAGCAATAGGGTATGTGAGTGACTCATGAGCCAGTGCCACCCCTACCAATGCAAGGCCCACCCATAGCTCGTGGAAGCCAACTGCACTGATTCTGGGCCACCCAGAAACACCTCTACACATCTGTTAGTCTGGTGTCACACAGAGGCATGATTTTGTTGTTGCATACAGTACTGCTTGCAAGAATGACAATCCATAAAGGAGTAATGGTTGGGTGGCTGGCTCTTTGGCTTATCTGGAGCAGACAGTGCAAAAGGCATGCCCTTCAGAAGCAGTGGATGAAGAAAAAGTATCTTGCGTTTCATCATTTACTAGCAGAATTCTTTTAAATACAAAGATCCAAGGATGAAGACTAGCCAGGACACAGAAGCATTTTATAATTTGGCTGAGTTGTTAATAAAACAAATCAAGCTCCGCATCATCCCCCTGCTTCACATACACACGTGAAGGCAGGCAGCGTCTGTTCCATCCTTATTAGTCCCTTGAAGAGGTACCACATTTTGTGGGTAGATTTAATAGATGCAAGGTATCTGTGGGCTCACTCTCGAGAGCAGAGCAACTGAGGAATAAAATCTACCCCTGATGTGTTCACGTATTAAATAAGAATCAAGCAGTTTTCAAGTAAAGGTAAACAGAAGTCCCATCAAGGACATGCTGTAAAGAAAGAAAATCCCCTGGAGCATAGCTATGAAGATGTGGAAACATGGTTAACAAATAATACTAGAAGTCAGATGTCTGAGTAATTCACTCGTCTTTACAGTAGAACTGCAACTAACAGCAACACCTTATCTGTGAAGGTCTTTCAACTCCTTGTGAGCTAGGGTAGCACCTGGTCTGTTCAAACCCTATCCAAAAAGGGCTTGAAAAACTTGTGTCTCTCGTGTCAGGAGCAATACCACCACTTATGATAGTCATCAATGGCACAGTCAGGTATTTCAAGACAAGACAGATCAGCATGAACGACTGAACACATTCAGACAGTGTGTGTATTTTCAGGAAGAAAAACATGAAGGACAAATTGGTTTTTATTCTGCATTCATCTACATGAAATCCAGCAGATTTCTGCACAGATGAGCATCTCTACACAAGCAGGCAAGCTTTGCAACCTACTGGAAATCTCGGAAGGATATTTGTACCTATTGTTTACCAGTCAGTATCTTGCACACTCAAAGAAACTAATGGCCTGTGGCATACTCCCATTTTGGGACCAATCCTGCTTCTCCTGAAATCGATAGAGAGCTCCCACTGGCTTCACCAGGAAAGTAATTGCAGTGTTCACTAGTAGATTAAACACTTGTGAGCATCCCTATTCACTTAGATTATTTTAACAGGCTCCCACTGTTACAACATTCTAGCAGAAAAGCTCAGGCAACTACTGAAGCTAAGGAATCCACTACTCACCCCAAAATACAGTCAGCACACAAGAAGCAGTCAAGCTTGGGAAACCATTTTCACTTGTTAAACTATACACTGTATGAGGGCAAAGTGGAACTCATCTGTTCACGCTTCCCAGTAAATGTATCCTCCACAGCTATAAAAGAATTTGTTTGCCTGACCAGTGCATATCGACCAGGAAGAATGAAAAGGGATCAATACAAGACAGAAAAAACTGGGAGCAAACATCTGAAAGAGGCTGCCTCAAAAACAAAATGCTTGTTCTTCAAGTAACAAGAATTGCTTAGTGACCTGCAGTTCAACAGAAAGACAATGTAAAACCTAACTTTTTTTAAACAAGAAATTGCTCAAATCCTTGTTGTTTCTAGGATTATAAAAGACCAGAAATCCTAGATGTACCAAGTGCTTGACACTGTTGATTAGCTTCCTGAAGAACAGCACAGAATAGTGGTCTTCAAGCACTTGTGCACTGAGAAAAATTCATTAACAGAGCTAGCCACAGAGGTTGAGCTACATGAGTTCTTCAGTGCTGTCACACTAACACTAGTTCATAGCAACTGTGCAATTAAGTTTATTACATCAGCCATGGGAACAGATGTTTTTCTAACTAACTGCAAACATCTTACGTCTTCAGCCCAGTCGAGAGCATTTAGTATCTCATTGTAAAAAGACTGTATATAGTTCTTAAAAAGAGCAAAGACTAGCTTCAGGACAGCTTTTGCACTGAAATCATGAAATCTGGCAAGCTAAACTGTAAAATCTGACATTCTGTACTACCCCAGCCTTTGAAAGAGCATTAAAAATAGTAACCGTATTAGTGGTCTTTACATTTATAACATTAAGGTTTACAATTTTCCAAGAGAAAAATGAATGGTTTATTCTGTCTTGTTCTGGGGTTTGGACCAAAGCAAACTTGAGTGTGGCTGCCTTGTTACAACTGCCGAAAAGGACTTCGTACACAATCCTAGTAAGAGTTTCTCCCAGAAACCCGTGATATTGGATGTTCATTCTACTGAATTTGCACAACAGCGTTGTAATGGTTCTCTTGAAAATGAAACCGAACCAGAAATAGTACAAAAAAGTGTGGGTTTTTTTAAATTGCACCTTGTTAGCATTAATTAATTATAAACAGGCCAATGCAAGCACACTTGAGCTTCAGCAGTCTTGGAGTGTATGCAAAGCCTGTTTCCTTATGGCACATTGGAAGAATAAATGAGTAATTTTCTACAAATCAGCTTGCCTCTATGCTGAATGTGTGCTGCTCCACAGTGCTAGGCTTGTTGAAAAGGCATACGCAGACTTTCCATTCACCCTCACAGCATAGAGATTCTTTGTGCAACGTTAGCAATCTAAACAACTGCTCCACACACAGACTGTTGTCCACAGACCACTCATACACAACACTAATGCAACAGTAGATTACAATATGATAGCAATACAAAACAGTGTATCAGATCATGTATTTCTCTCCATCTGGAATGAAATTTGAATCTTGTAAGCTAGAAGACCCACAGTTCGATTTCTGTGTGTAGTTTCTCATCTGTGCTGGGGACAAAGTCTCCAGGGTGGACCCAGAAGCATTAGCAGTCCTGACTTTAGTGGCTGTAGATTGTTTAGCAGCAGCAGATGCTTTGTTACTGGCAACTACATCCAAGTTTCCACTAGGATCAATGATAGCATTTATAACTGTGGGGGAAAAAAAAAAGAACTCAGATGTAGTTATATCAGCAGCTCTCAACGTAATTTAATTTTTAAGGCAGGAGACCTATAGCCAGTCCTCCAGTTTATTTCAGTCAAGATATTTTCTTCATTAGCAACTTCAGGACTAAGTAACTTTAGAAAGCAAAACCTTTCTCAAACTGAATCTACAAGAACACGATTTTCTGTATAACTGGAAAAGACAAAGTACAACAGCCAAAAGTGCCACTTTTTAGCAGAGGCCCCCAAAACCTGTATGTTTTAATATGTCCTGCCTTGTCTTGCCTTTTCAATCGCACAGAGCTCTACATGCAAAGTCTAAGTTAAAGTCCAAACACCAAAGCCCAACCTATTAGCTGAAAGAGCTATTATTTCAGCAGATCAGACTTGGCTAGTTCATCTTAGAGGAGTATGCTAATTACCACAAATCAAGCAATTTCAAAGCAACAGTTTCTACATTTCAGAAATAAACAATTTTCTTTTGGCAGCACAAACTTAATCACAGAATGTTAGGGATTGGAAGGGACCTTGAAAGATCACCTAGTCCAATCCCCTCCCCCCCCTGCCAGAGCAGGATCACCTAGTTCAAGTCACACAGAAACATGTCCAATTTTAACCTCCCCAAATTTCATGAGCATTCCTCAGAAAGCACTGTGCCAACAAACTAAACTTCTGCACCCTTCCCCAGCTTTCACTGGCAAATCAAGCCACGTCATTATTTTATTTTGCACAATGCGCTAGCGCTTGAGAGACAAAAGGAGCATTTTAAATGACCAACCTTCAAGCTGTTTTTGAACTCTCCTGAGCTCCTTCAGAATAGAACTGATTTCCTAGAAACAAAAGCATCAGAATACAAAATGAAGCCACAAAGTACTCAAGTCATACAGGAGTCTAGTCTTCTAGACTAGTCTTCTCCCTTATCTGAGCAAGAATACTAAAAGTCAGTTCCAACCTGGCTTGCTTAACAGAAAAGACAAAGCTATCTATATTGAGCTGCATTTGGTCAATGCACTGGGAACTCAGCTCCGCATCATTTCACTCAGTTTAACATCACCACCCAGTTCACAGCCATGTGGTTTTAGGTTTGAAATGTTATCCGCTTTAACCGTACAAAGGCTCTCTTACAACCTCCTTAGTACCAAATACACAAAGGTAATTTTTAACTCAATCTCTACAGCAGACAAAGCAATACACTGATGTAGCACTGAGCTATACAAGTCCTGCACTGTTTCACTTACGTTCAGCATTGACTAAATTTGTGGGGTCGACTGCTGTCCACATGCACAACAGTAAGAGGGCACGGAGCATAAACAACACCCCAGAGCTGAAGCTTTATTATGAAACCTACATATGAAAACCCCTAATGTTTATGAGAAACACATCTACAATCAAAGCTGTGGAAACCATATGGTATATCAAGGTTTGGTAGGCCATGCTTTTTTAAATGCAACACCTCATGGAACTGGGACCTTGCAGATGAAGCACAAAGGAAGAAGGGAAGACCCCAGTGAAACACAACAGCTGCAGGAACTCACTGTCACTTTAAACAGCAACAAAATCCAGCAGTTTGACACGTGCAAATAGACTAGAAATTTCAGGATGGATCTGAGAAGAGCCATTGCTTATTGTTTTGGTTTATTACAAAGCTTTCAAGAACAAAAACCTTCGGTATTTCTCTTGTTTGCATGGTCCTACCTTGTTTGATGTCTTCAGAATTGGCACTTCATTTTCTGAATTCATTTTGGCCTCCATCTCCTCCCAGGTCCTTTCTGAGTTTTGGAACAGAATCCTGCAGCACAAGAAGTGGAGCAGGTCTTACAATTGCCATCCAAAAGCTGCTTGTTTAATATGCAGCAACGAAAGAGACTAGTGGATTAGCGACTGGACAAATACCTTCCAGCCAATTCAGGATCAATCTAAAGTCCTTCCCTATCTGATGTCTTCTAGACAAGCTTTGGAGAGATTTCACAGGCTTTCCGAGAGCCTTAGGATAGGGAAGGAGAGACAAGTCACCAATTTTCTACTGCCTTTTCGCAGAGGCTACATTTCAAAGTTAAAGCATCAACAGATATTAGAAGCCCATCATTAAAATTCTGCATTGTAGATTTCTTGCATTTTGATAACAAGATTTTCTGAGGCAAAAATTATCTTCTACAAGTGGCAAATCAAACTCAGCAGCAAGGCGACATTTCCAGCCAGAGACAAGTTACTTACTTCATCTTTTCTGCTAGGTTTTCTGTATTTTCACGGATAGTATGTGATAACTGGGACACTGGGTTCAACATCAGGTTGTCAAAGATCACCTAAAATAAAAGGGCAAATCAGAGAACTTTAAGCAAAAGTGGCATAGTAATTGTAAAATGTCTGCAGTGAATGATCTCCAGTGAAACATCATCTATGCAGATGCTACTTGAAGCTCACGGGGATAAAGATGATGTGCAGCTTTGTTGCAGCACTTCAGCAAAAAGATTAATAACTTGTTGAGATTCTTTTTTCTAGAATCAGAGAGAGTTGTGTGTAGTAAGGTAACTAAGCCTTTTCATCTCAAAACGCTTAACACTTTCCAAGAACTAGAGGCACCTCCACCCCAAAAAGAAGAATCTCAAAAAGCTACATCACAACAGAAGTCCCAAAAGCAATCTCACTAAAACCATCTAATGGGATTTATACAAGTTCACACCACCTTCATATCCAGGAGTCCCACCCTGTTACATTCTGCTTTAATAAAACAAACCAAAAAACCTCCTAAACACAAAATATTCAAGTCCTGTGGCTCAGCAGAGCACCCGGATTTCTGCTGGGAAAGCCCACATCAGCTGGAGGCACTTTATCCCAGCTATTCCCTCCCAACCAGAGCCAGCAGGCAGGAAGCAACCAGAAGCAACAGTTGAGTGTTGCATAAGCAGCCTATTCTTCCATGCTCCAGCACCACCACCCTACTACACTCCTCATCCCAACCCCATCCCCAGCCTCAACTGTCAGGCCAGGCTTCCTCACCCTGTAGCATCATCTGAGTGATTTTCAAGTTACTTTGCTCTCTCAGCCCAGAATTGCATCAAATTGCATTCACTGGAGGAAGCAATGTAGAACAAGCACCTGTAAAGCAGGCAAGTCAGCTGTGCCGCAGGACTCAAGCCCAGGTGAATAAACTCATACAGTCCAGATTCGGCCCCTACTGCTCTGTGGGCAGCCCTGACCAGGGTGCCAGTTGCAGAAAAGTATTGTGCCATTAAACTACTGGTGTTGCAGAATTTAAAGTGGAGACTTTTGTGTTTTTCTTTAAAACAACCTAAAAGAGCCAGCGAAATATTCTATGTGGGCTCTGACACTGAATGTCTCCTCCCAAACAAGTGACCAAGCCTTAGGTTTTAGTGGAGGAAAGGAAACTTCTGGTCAGTATTGACAGGAAGTGTGATTCTGCTCCTCTTTTCTTTTACCAACTCCGAATCCATACCTACAAGTCAGGATTTTTGAGACGTGCGGGGGTTTTTTTGAGTAGCCTCCTTCAGCAGCTTAGAAAGAACAGGTATACGTACTGCAGCTTAAAGCAATGTCACGTATAAAGCAAATAAAAAGGTGGCCTGCCTCCTCACGGTTTCTTGTCCTTGTTTTTCTTGAGGGATCCTCTTCTCTATTATCGTTCATATTTTGGTCAAAATCCTTCAGTTCCACTGATCCCGGAGGCACTTTCTGGTAGTTCAGACTTGCTTCTGGAATGTGCTGCACCAACTTGGAGATAATGAGTAATGAGTCATTGAAAATTAGTAGGGAAAAAGGCACGCGGGCACTCGCTGCAGATACTGCAAATTTTCAGGCTAGCCCCAGAGGGACATTGATTCATTTTGTTCTTGTTCAGACAGGTATGGGTTCCTAAGCAAATTACTAGACCCCAATCCTGTGAGCATCTACCCACTGGAGTCATCCTGCAAAACTCAGTGGGGCTATTCCAATTTATAATTGGAATGTTGAGGATGTACTTGAAAAGTACATCATTATCTGTTTTGAATTTAGCTAAAACTCAGAAAGGTCCTGCCTCCCTAGACCTTACGTTTAACTATATCAACGCAACGTTAAAGCCACAGTAAAACTGATCAGAAAACACTCAGTAGCACAAGGAAGAGATGAAAAAGCAGTACAAAACCACTGATAATGCAAGTAACTAACACGAAGAATAGAAAAGAGAAGACAACTAACTACTCCTTTATCATTGATCAACAGATATAAAGACTAAAGGAGAAGAAAATATCAGTGACAAGACAGAAGTACAAAAATAATGGGATGGAAAGTGCACCTGAGATGGATATGCCAGCCGAAAAGATCTACGAGCAATCTGTGTTAAAACAGAAACAAAAGAGATCAATGCTAGTGAATGGCTGTGAAAGCAAGTATCAAAGAGAACACATGGTTTGGGGTTACTTGGGGTTGACATTCCTAAAAGAGCATTCCTGAGGACCAACACTTTTTAACCAACCCTGGTGTACAGTGAGGCCCAGGGAAGATATAGTCATCAACCAGTTGTGCAAAGGCAGTCTTGCACAACAACCCATTTACATAAAAACAGACTGCGCTGAGTCAAATCCAGCAGCACTCTAAACATAGAGAATGGGCTAAACATACCACCCAGGAGGCACCTGGGCTGGCAAAACTCACTGCTCTTACAAGTAAACCATGTGCCATCCAAGGTCCAGACTCCCCACACACAATAAAATAGCACTTGGGTCATACACAGGCAAAAGGCATGATATATTCTGGCACTGGGGCACAACAGCCAAAGTGTTTAGCTAATAAACTTCTGGTTTTTAAGCATCCGTTCACTAAGTGTAGAAGCAGCAAGTTAGGCTGTTAGCAGCAGTGAAACAGAGAGGAATGAGATCTTCCTACAGTCCAACAGTTATCAGCATAACCAGTTAAAAACACATCAAGGGTAGCACCTGCTCCCCCATCCGCAAGAGATATTCATATGTGGCCTGGTCTCTTCTCACGTTTTCTGCTCTGTCACCCCCATAATCCTTTTGTCTCATCAAATAACAAACAATCTGGTTCCTAAATTTTTACTGCATCATTACCAACTTTTCAATAACAGCAACCAAAAAACTTTCATGTAGGGGAACAATTTGCATAAGAGGCCAGTGATTTAGGATGACCCACTTGGCTACACAACTATAGCACCTGAGCTTTCCATTTTACCAGATGAATCTGGTAAAACTTCCACACCCATACCCAAGGCATACCAAAACAGGAATCATGAAGGTCTCACAGTCACTGAACTTCTAGTTTTTTGGGGTTTGGGTTACTTGGGCTTAATTTGTAGCAACACTCAGCTTGTGATTACAACTATTACAATACAGTATACAATCCAGGTTATTGTATACTATACAGACAAACAAAACCAACCAAAACCACCCAAAACATTCACTGTGTAACTGAAAACCTCCCTGGCAAACATCCAAGCCAACACTGGGCCTGAAAGGACAGATGAAGAATAAGGTTTAAATCTAAGAATCCATCCTTACTTTTAAAATAGCTTATTTTAAATATTCAACCAAGTTTCATAGTAAAAGTTAAGTTAAAAAGCAATTCATCTAAGGCTGAGAAATGCTGAGCCACATACTGGCTCAAGGTGAAGCTTCTGGTATGACATTAAAACCTCAAAAGCAATTCCAGCATCAGAAGGTACTTTTCCTGCATTCTTCCTCACTTCATTAGGATAGGCATAAATATTTGATAGTATCTCATCAAGGGCTAGCAGAATGACACACAATGCTATGAGAGCCAGAGCACTATGACAGACACTCACATACTGCAAACATTTCATATGAGTATTTTCCTTTATCAGATGTTTTAATGCATTACTATAACAACTGTAGCAGTTAACTTGTATCACTAGGTCTTTCCCTACAGTATTTAGTTTCCTATGACATTTAGTATAAATCTGTTTAATAAACACTCACCAATTTCAATGTTTAGCATTACACACGCTGATTGGATATTTTCTAGCAACCTCCCTGCATTAGGCCAAAAAAATTATTTCAGCACAAACTCAGCATCACTCAGACTGAAGGAAGAGTGCCTGCTCATTCTAGTCTGGTTCCAAAGATGTGACGTGTGTTTAATAAACACATCCATTTATAGGGCTCCTATTCACAATAAGACCCCCATGAGGCATAGTTTAGGATCCCAACCTATTTAGAATTCAGCTCTACACCTCAGAAAGCTGATTTAAGCTTTTCCTGGCCATCACTAACATCAGGGCCATTCCACTAATGCACAACAGCATTTTGGGTGTAACTCAAATGGCCTCCTGGCCACCAGCCTCACTGAAATCATGGTGCTAACCAATCCTATTTGAAGTGAGGCCAGTTAAAAGCCTTTACGGTGGTTTCTGCCACCAGTGGCTGAGCACACAAAAAGGTTATGGCTCCTGATCTGTCTTCAAAGGTTTCCACTTCTGCTTCTTCCCTTACACTACTGCAAGATTTCAAAAACTACTCTAGGAGAGGATACTGTCCAGAGCATTATCTACAGCACAATACAACTCTAGACTGGCTCTCCAGTCTACTGCAAGTGGTTCCACACAGCAACACGGTAAAGGCATGTCACAAAGAAAAACTCAGTTCACCTGGGTCCAAGAGATCCTGGATTTCAGCATCACAATGATGTGCACCAAGTCCCTCATTTTGCACAGAGTACGAACACTGTGTTGGGTAAGTGTTCTTCCTCTAGAAGCAGAGGGCATATCCCTCTACATGAGCTGGCTTATGGTTGTTGGCTTATGGTTGTTCCCTTCAGTGGAACTCAACAGTAGGAACACTGTGTTGGGTAAGTGTTCTTCCTCTAGAAGCAGAGGGCATATCCCTCTACATGAGCTGGCTTATGGTGGTTCCCTTCAGTGGAACTCAACAGTAGGAACACTGTGTTGGGTAAGTGTTCTTCCTCTAGAAGCAGAGGGCATATCAACAGAAGTGCAAGTCCGCTGATTTTCTGTAAGGAAGCAAGTGCCAAGGACTGCTTGTTACCAACCTACAGCAAATGTTTCATTTGCAAGTCAGAAGTCAGGTGGATTTATCACCTTAACTGCTTGAGAAGAATACAAAGGGCAGTTCTGCAGGTGTGGCAATTGCAAGGAAACAAAGCAATAAAACGTTTTATCACAGAGCCTGAAGTTATTTCCAAACATTTGTGCACCACAGCTCCAAACTGCCCCAGGAAAACCCCCTCACCAAGCAGGCTGGAGCTGACCTCAGCTTAACATAAGCTCAGCCACACTCACCTGATCTTCTGGTTATCTCCCTAAACTTCTGCTTTGCACCTTCAGTGACAATCACAGCAGGGTCACAGGGACTCCAGGCACTCTCTTGACAGGGCAACAAGTCTGGCTCTCAGCTTTGAACCCTTCTCAGGACAATGCTATAATTCTCACCACAGTCAAAGGCAACAGAAGGCCAAGAGGCCCATCTGAATGGCAGAGAGATGGCTTTTCTAAGCCCTAGCTGGTGGCAGCAGAAGAGATTTTGAATTTAAACAGCAGCACGTGCAATTTAGTTTTAGCAGCTGGATCCTCCTGGTGACCTTGCAGCCAAGTTTGACCTGAGTCAGATCCCCATGCTGCAGTACTGGTGAGCCAAATTAAGAAATTCCCTCTCTCCTCCACACTCCGGTGCAGACAAACTGTGCTCTGCAGTTTGGCAGAAGCCTGTATCTTCTGTAGAGCTGCAGCTGGAGCACAGCATTTGCCAAGCTAACTGCCATCCTTGCCCAACTTGCTGGCTGGAGAACAGTCCCTGCCCACATCCATCAATACAAAGATGGAGGGAAGGGATTCAGTTAATACCTGTACAGCATTTCAACTGCCAGAGCATGAGGCCAGTGCCTTGTCTGGAACAAGGAGGGAGGCTCCTCAGACCCATTTTGTTCCTCAGATGCAAACTTCAAGGACCAAAGTCTAACTAGAAGCCATGAGATCACTCTGAAATGATATGACTCACATAATTTGCAAGGCAGACTGAGGCACAGATGAGGTCTAGCAGAGCAAAATACACAGATTGCAGTCAATCCTTCCAGTGGTATATTTTAGGAGGTCAGGAAATAAGGGGTTTTCAATGCTGCAGCAACTGGAGATGCTGTCCTGTTCTCCCTCTACAGCTGTGCCCTGTGTACTTAGTCACATTTAGAGACAGAGATTTCTGTTCTTTGGGATTTCTGTTCTTACCTCTTCTCTTGCTGATATAGTGGAAGCAGGAGTGTTGGGCACAGAGCTGAGGGAGGTGCTTGGTCCCGTCCCTGATGAACTCTGTGAGTCCCCATCTCCAGCAACATCATGAATCTCTCGAGCAAGGATGGCCACATCCTTCACCAAGGTTTGGCTGAGCCTAGCGCACAGGGCACACAGCAGAGCTATTAGGACACATGACACAACAAGCCTCATATTCATCAAATATAAAGAAGGCAGCAACAAAAATTTTGTGGCAACTACAGTCTCTGCATAAGCTAGGAAAAGCTGTTTTTTTGGGGGTGCCTGGCTGCACACAAAATAAATACACTCCTCTCCTTGAGCCAAGTTTCAAAGTAGAGATTTGGTGAAAAAGCAAATTCTAATGACTGCACAAAACCGGAATATATTGCAGATACCAATAAATAAGCTTTACACTATTGCACCCTACATCTAGTCTACTTCCTTCTCCTTCTATTCTATTCTCCTTCCATTTTTCTTTCTAGAATGTCTTCATTTTCCTTTTAAGACCATACAAGGGAAAAAAGTACAAAAAAAAAAAAAAAGCCCCTCAAATTGTCTTTCCTCCTTCCTCACAGGTTATAGTCTGTAAATCAAAATATGACTCCACATTCTCCAGGGGGGCTGAGGGACCACCCAGGCAAGCATAGGGTACCCTTGGTTTTCAGAAACCAAGTCCTGAAACTTCAAGCCTCTTGACACGTGTCCAGTTAATGATTGCAGCACTTTACCTTGCATGCTCTAGTCTCAAAAAGAGTTTAGGTCTCTGGACTGTTGCTACCTGAACTTTTAAAAAAAATCCCTTCAGATCAAAAGCAGCCTTTGTTGTGATTTTAAGAAAATCTTCCCAGAGAAAAAAACAATCTTACAGCTAGCCAGCTTCATCTGAAAGACGCTCTCTTCATTAAAAGAGCAAACCCGACCAAGCACTGTGATAAAACTGTAAGTTCATCAGAACATTTCTTCAGAAAGAAAATGCTTAACTGAACTAATAAAAAGCCTGCCTAAGGTGCCCCGTCAGAGCTGGTTTGGATAGAGCTGTCAGCCAACACATTTGTTATGTGATTCACTTACTGTAAACAAGTGGCATTTTTCCCTTTTAACTCTGACTCCTGTAAACCTCTCCCAGATAATTTGCAAGCACCAACGGAAATCAGAACTGCAATTAGGAAGCAGACTCTGTGACCGAGCTCTGCAATGTGCAGCATCAGACAAGTCTGACGCAACCATTTATTTATAGCTGCTGCAACCCGAATCACACTCCAGTGCTGGGAGCACTGATCAGAGGAAAGGCAGCGTCTGCCACTGGCTCACTCCATACAGCACAGGTAACGCAGCCTGCTTTGGAGCCTGACAAACTTCCTAGGAGCCTGACCACACGAGAAAAGTCCTTTCAAGATGAGTGGTGCAAGTGATAGAGGTAATGTGGAAATGCAGGCCAAAAGCAGACAGAAGACTGCTTCAGACAGAAGTCAGAAGTATTTCAAGCATGGCCAGTACAATAGAAGACCAGTATTTCTGGAAAGTTGGCATAACATAGTTGTGTATTAGAGATGTCAAACCTCAAATGCCAATGTTTAAAAAAAGAATCTATTTGTTTTACTGCCGATTCCTCCAGGCAACCATCAGACCACGAGTACACAACAAGTCCTGTATCCACGGTCATCAAACTAAGCAAGGTCCATTCATTTATACACAAGACCCAGACAGATTTTCTTGTTTGTATTCAATTGTGCCAAGCAAAGAGGTTCCTGCCCCAAAGCAACTGCTCTCTCAGCTTCAGGCAAAGCAGCTTCCACAGCTTACATGCTCAGTCTTTGCTAATCCATCAGACTTCCTCCGCAGAAAATCAGGGCAGTTCATACTAACAGCTCCATGCACACATTGACGTCCAGCAGAAAGCAGAGATAAGCAGGTATAGACAGTTATGTATTTTGACAGACGTAGAGCTAACAAGAAAAACCAAGACAGAACCAAGCTTTCCCGCACCTTGGCATTTTCTAGAGGGTAGGTGCAACCGGCACCACTAGCACAGGCTGCAAGCTTCGTAAAAACCTTTCAAGTTTACACATACTGATGTTCAGATATGATGGAGGTGGAGGGCACAGAAACAGCATATCTACATGTTTTGAACACCAAGAATCTCAATGCATTATCAGCATGTGAGTCAATGCATAAAGCCCCACCTCACCTGGCTATTTCTGCTATCTCTGCCGTTTGCGCCATGAAGTTGTAGGGGTCAGGGTGCTCGTCAAAATCTTCATCATCATCTGTTTCTCTGCCGCTGTGTTTCTGCTTTAGCCCAGAGCCACGTATCCTTGGTGTTTGTGTGGCTGTTGAAGTATGGGAGCGTTTGTGTTTAGGGGAGCTGTGATTTGAGCCATATTCCTCCTCCGAAGTAGAGGTGTAATCTGAACCCTGTGGTCTCCGCCTTGATGCTTATAAAAAATGAATTGGTTTCAGACCAAGGAAACGAGTAAAGAGTAACTACAAAAGGGCAAAAAGGTAACACAAAACTAGCCCAAGAGCACAAGGAGAGGCGAGCTTCTGTGCAGATTTTACATTAAACAGTACTTTCTCAGAGCTTATTTCAAACGTTGGGCACTTTTGTGGCTCCCACTCATCATACAAATTTGCAGTGGGAAATTTCAATGGAAAAGCAAAATAGCTGTGTTAACAACTTCAACATAGTAAACTACTACCACAGACCTGGCTTTCCATGCACAGAAGCTCTACATATAAGTCAGATTCCTCACAGTCCCACAGAAGTCCTGTTGTAAAGAAGCCCAATTTTCAACCCTGCAATTAGTTGCAAGGACAAGCACAAGGAGGGATTTTGAGTGAAGAACAAACTACAGCACTTGGTGTTATTTGCAAGAGCCCACACACCCATGTTCATGCCCTGCCTCACAATTCACCACTAATGACAGCCTACGACAAAGTTTTCACACAGTCTGGACTAGCACCAACCCCCTGAGCAAAGTGGAAGCTGCCTACTTATCCCAACTGGTTCTGCAGATCTGTAAATACTCTGATCCTCCTTGCATGGGAAGCGTCAAGGTGTCCTTGTTTGATAACTGGGCTCCTGGTGTTCACTGCCTCTCTATACTCTCTACAGATACTGCTTCAACCCCCTCTGTCCTTCCCTTGAGGATGAAGATACACCAAGCAGAACCAAAGAAGTTATTCAAACTTACACCACCTGAAAGCGTCACTGTGTTACTTAGAGTATCGTAACACTGAAACACTGCAAGCAAATGAAGGCAGCATCATAAATCATACACACAAGATTAATGAATTTGGCATATAGCATGCAGGTTGAAACTACAGATAATTACTGTAGAGTGAAAAAGGTATTCCCAGCATTCCTCTACAGCTATAGAAGTGTCTTGGCTATGGGTTAAAACACACCAAAAAATTTGCTCATGTTCCATGTATATCATCAAAAGTGATTTACATTTTTTCCCCCCCAAACATGGGTTGAGGATCAAGAGGTCACCCTATTTAAAAGCTGCTGTTCATTGATAAAGAACCTGATTTTGATTTTCCATCTCTGTACTCCAAGGAAAATCAGAATCAGCTCCCTCAGTACCATTGAATTACACTGAGTAACGAAATGGTGCACACACAAGAGCAGGGAAGACAGAGCCTTAGCTTTCAGAATAGGTAATCTGGATTATTCTGATGTTATCGCCACATTTCACATAAAGTCACTTCATGTGAAACAGTCTGCTGACATTTCTTGTCTTGTGGCCAGATAATTCATTCTGCTCCTCTGTTACCAAGATTACCTTCTCCTACTGGGAGAGCTGGAAACTGTTGTGGTTAGCTAAATGCTTTAATAAATCCTTGAATAAATCAGCCAAATCTGCTTCCTTACTCCCAAAGCTTGACAAACACAAGGCTTTCAAGAGTTGTTGTACTATCCTAAGAATGGTTTGATGGCACAGTGCAATAGTTCAGTTTATTGATAGTTCACTTTTGAAACTAGCACTAGGAATGAGATGCTAGCTGTTGATTCACTATATCCATAGTAATGTTAGTACAGGAACAGGCACTACATAACTTGGTACAGCACAATGAAGCATGAAGTAAACTAGCATCCTTAAAGCTTGTGCAAGGTCCATAATCCTATCAAGGAATTAGGAGATTAGTATTTTAAGGATTAGCATCATCTGTTGCAACTATGCAAAAGGAATGGTGTTAGTATGCTGCTACAGAGCTCTGGAAATCAAAAACCAATTCATTTAGACCAAGAACTGGCCAACGCTTATCATTTTCCTCAAAATGATTTGAAGTCTGTGGTCCAAAGGCAGAGAGAGTGAAGAGTGCCTCCTCTTTGGAAAACTTGGACCACATTATTTTGCTTTAATTTGTTATTGTTTAAAAAGAAGTCAATCATAGCATCATCTCAGAAAAGGCAAGAGAAAAGACTACATACTCTCTTAGCTTATTCACGTTCTGATTTACATGCATACACAAGTGTGTAAGAAAAAAAAATATTACAATAACAAGGGAAGCTGGATGAACTAAAACAAATCAAAACAAGCAGCAAACAACATTTTTTGCATGTAATTAAAATGAATGCTTCAAAAGGGGTAATTATTACAAAGGCATGAAAATATACAGAAGGGCCATATCCAGAACTTGAAGTTTGCTTACAAAAACACCAATCTGCTGGAAACAGCATCCCTCCCAACAAGCCTAAGAAACCCAGCCGAAGGGGCTCTTAATGTCCATTTGTCCTACTTTCCATTATTCCCAACAACTTTAGCGAAGAGATCTGCTTTGCCACATCCACAGTAGGTCAAGGACTACAGGAATAGACCAGGCTTTAAATCAAAGGTGTCAGGAAAATTGTCTCACTACCAACTACCACTTTACATTTGTGATCTACATTGAAGCCATCACTTAAAGGCTGATTTCAATATTGCAAATGTTGATACTGTTGGGTTCTCACAATACTGAGTGTTACAGCAAATGTAAATGCAAGTATGCACTAGCTGGAATCCCTTGAGCTAATCAGTGTCTAGTGTCCAGCTCCATAACTGCATTTATAGGAAGAACAAGAGAACCACTTTCACAATACAAGGAAATATATTTTCTGCTCTCCTGTTTCAGCTGCCTTCAAACCTGTCACCTTGGACACCAACACAACTAGAAGCTCACTGGAAGTAAACTTTGAATCTTAGAAGTCCAAGAAAAAACACAACAGCATTCCTTGTAGCACTGGAATGGCACTAAATTCTACCTTTTCAACAGAAAAATGGCTAACTTGCTCCTGTTAAATAGCAACTGATTTTTGTTCTCACCAATGAACCACTGGTAATATGAGATACTGATCCCTGACAACCACGTGCAGCCTATAAATCAGAAAGAGGGCAAGAAGGGAGAAACATAAAACATGAAGACTTACTGGATGAGGAGGAATACTTGACACTGCTTGAGCGGTTCCTGCTGAAAGGCTGCTTTGTGGAGGCAGCAGCTGCCATTTTCCTTGCCACAGCCCTAACCTCTGTAGCACCTGTCTTCCGACAGGACTCCACACTCCGTCCTGAAAACCCTGTCTTGGACTGCACTGTCTCAGAGTCGCTGGGCACTGTAAAGGAACCTGCCCGTTTCCTTGGCATGGCAAGGATGTCTAGCCGGGAGAGCTTCTTTGTTTCTGTGGACTGCTTGGGGCCAGGGGCAGCAGCTTCAGGACTAGTGGTCAGTTTCTCAGCATCAACACATTCATTGTCTGAAGCATCTCCCAGCCGGGCACGACGTAGCTTTGAGGCCCTGGTGGGCCGCGGGGTGGATAAACTGTTAGAGCGGGTGAGAACTTGCTGGATTTTCTGCACATTTGAGGTTGTTTTGCTGTGGTCCTCCTTGGTCACCTGAGGAAAAGGTTTCCTTCTGGGAACTGGCCGTGTTACTGAGTTCTCATGGTCAGACACAACCGCATCAGGGACGGGCAAGTAGGGCAAGCTTGAGCTTCTCTCATCATCCGTGAAGTCAAGCGACCCTCGAGTCCCAGCACTTCGCTTCATCTGGAAGCGTTTGGCAGCCTCTGTGCGGTTGGATACTTCTGGTGCTTGTGTTTTCCGTTTCTCTGTCAGCCTGTCCCGAGCGCTGGGCTGAACGCACTGGTCCTGGATAGACGGCGTGGAGGAAGATTTCTCCTTCTGTAAGTTTGCCACCATTTTTCGTTTTGGGGCGCTTGTTGGGACATTTTTGCCACTCACTAAGCTTACTGTGCTGGCAGTGTCCACATCTGAGTCCCCTGACAAGGAGTCCTCCAGCTGACCAGCAGTTTCTGAGGACTCCAGTTGTTGACTTTGACTAAGTAATTTGGCTTCCAGTGCTGCCAAGGCAGTTTCAGTGTCCTTAAGGAGAAGATGAGTCTCCTGACCAAAGTCCATACGAGCTGATCGAACAGTGTCTAAATCTTTAAGCAAAGGGTGACTTGAAATATGTGGAAGTTTATTCTGAGGAACACCACTACTTGACTTATCTTTGGTAAAACTTTCCTGCCTAACAAAAGATGCTTCCTTTCCTGCCATGTTTTCTTGATCTCGAGGAAGACTCTGATGAAGGGAAATAACCACTTTTCCAACTGCGTTGATGTAAGCACTAACATCTTTGACTGGTGGCTTTACAGGAACAGACATGCCAGCAGACTTGAAGGACAACTCCTGATCGTTGCCATCTTTGTCTGCTCGAGCATGGGACACACTTAGGGAGAGCTTGGAGGGAATCCCCACATCACTGCAGTCATCACCAATGTAGAATGAAGTTGAAACTGACTCATTTACAGCTCTTGCATTTGAGACCCGGGAGACTCCTGGCTGACGGCTCTCTGATCTGATGTCTTCCCCCATCTGCTCTAGCATTTTATTGTTCTCTTTATATTTCTTGCCTTTTTCCGTGCTGAAGCCATCATCAGATCTGCTGGCATCGCTGAGGCTATCTGGATCCAAGTCTTCCTGGATGAAAAGGTGGCTGCTGGGATCACCACAGGCTTCCACACAATTGTCCTTCATGATGGTTCTCTTGGTAACCTCAGAATAAGACTCCTGGCAAGTGGGGCTGTCTGATTTATCACTTGGTGGGAGTTGGGGAAGCAAACGTCTTGTTCTCAAGGGCACAGCGTTTTCTGGTTCCCCTGGTTTTGGAGCTACACCACTTTCTGAAGAGAGTTAAGAGGACAAGAATCAACTGTTGTACTATACCACTTACTTACTTAAGAAACTGATCCTGCAAAGTACAACTCCATGCAAGCGCTCACAAGACATGTATCTAGGACTGAGCTTCTGCATAGTATGAACATTGACAGGGCTTGGCTGGTGCTTGCTTCCTCAGGTTTATCAACACAGATACTTTATGTGATTACTTTGATGGATCAGAGTGCTCAGCACCTTCCCTTTCTCAAAATAGAATACATAGTCCAATAACACATGTTAGTACAAGGACTTACTTTAGAGACTAACAGCATTGCTAGCATCCATAAATCAGGCCGCAATAATGAGATGAAAAGCAATCAGAAAAACGCAGTGGTTTTTAGTGTCATCTGACACAACATAGCCTACTTGACTAAACACATGAGGGATTTCACAGTACAAGTTCTCATACAATCACATTCCACAGCAAAGTCTCAGGAGAAAGACCCTATAAAAATTAAGAGACTCTGAATTAGAGCTCACCACCCCAGCATGGGTAGGCTTATCATTTGCACTGAAAGCATCTGTATTTCTCCTGTGCTCCAGTCAGAACTTCCTATCCAAAAGTGCTTTAAATACCAGGATGTTTTTTTGGCTATGGTAATATTCCCAACCCTCCAGCAGACGGGGTCGCAGAAAGTATGAAAACAGACACAATGATCTCCAAAATAAAGGTTTCTTTTAGTCTTTACTGAATCTCTCCACAGCTGTTGATTGCAAGAAGGTAACAACAAATATTTCCAACCGAAAAAGTTGAAAGTACTACAAAAGCAAACAAAATGCTCTCCTCCCTCTCTCACATACCAACAGGGTCTGTAAGTTGTCTTTCCAGTTATGACAGAAACCTGCTCTCCCCCTGCTCCTTTTCTCCGCTCCATACCCGGTTTTCTACTGTGATTGCCACACTTCAAAACCTGCCACCCCACAGCAAGCCCCAGAACAGCCCAAAATAATCACCACAGGCAATCACAAGTGGAGCACCCAAAAAAAAAGCACAAGTTAGCAACGAAAACCCTTTTTGCAAGTTGACTTGAACTTCATCTGGCATCATAAGGCAGGTTAAAGAATCACACTATTTGAGGATAATTAACACCCAAGCCCCTTATGATTTTTCTCCTTCCTAGGTGCCCTATAGCCACATCATACATAACTCTTGGATAACTCAGAAATGCAAACCAGAGGCTCTCTTCACTGTGAACAATTCACTCTGTCCTTCCCATCCCCAAATACCTAGTTAAATCAAAAAATAACCCATAGTCAGATGTACAGAAGCCCCTAACTTCTGCTTTTCATGTCATTCTGGCCTAGACTCAGCCCCTTCCAAAAAGTAACATCAGAGTAAGACTTACCTGTATCTCCATCACCCTGCCCAGAGACCGATCCAGAGTTGGAGTAACTGTCTGCAAGGCTTGCCCACCTAGATACCCACTTCTGACTCCCTTGAGATCCTGCAGACATCTACAACAAGGTGGGAAAGGTGGTGTCAAAAAAAATGGTCAGCAAACCAAATCCTAGACACAAAATCTCTCCTCTCATACACACATCATCCAGTCTCCTCAAAATGGAAATTGATCTATGCATCATATTTCCATCCAGTCAGAAATCCCATCTACACCCCTAGCCCAGCAAATCCACCTGGACTTCTCATACCTGCACATCAGCCTGAGACCCACTCACAGCTTTTGAGGCAAATGCCTGGAGGAAGGCTGACTTCTGACTAGTGCCATTTTCACTGATAAGATGCTGGTGAGAATCAGAGTTGTCTTTTTCACCTTTAATTATTGGTCTAAAGGCTGAAGAGACTCTAGAAAATTCAGGGGACTCAAGGACACCAAAAACCTGAAAAGATGTTTGCATGAAAAAGATTAAAAAAGAAAATAGAAAAATAATAGCCCAAAATTCACACCCATGAGGCATTAGTCAAACATAAACAATGATCCCAAAGGGCCAGAAACACTCCTCAATGCTTACATACAAACTATGTAAATAATTTTCTTCTGCATTCCACAGCAGCAGCTTCAAATACACTTACAGAATCAACTCACGCCCACCCTTCCTCTCTCTTTCATTATTCGGTCTGTTGTCTTTAACAGTAGTAACTTTCACAGAAAGAAATCCCTTTTCAGCCCCGAGACATTTAGGATGAGTGTCAGGAAAGCTATTTACTAGCTCCTTCACAGAAGGCTAGAAAAAACCTGAAAGCTCCATCCCCAGGGTCTTACAGATTGTAGCAGAAAGCTGTCTGAGCAAAGCAGCCTTGCACTGCCATGTGAGGACTTGAGAAAGGATGATGTCTGAGACAAGTGGGTGTTTGAGCTACTTGGCCACATTCCCTCTGGAGGTAAACAGGCCTCCCTGTTTATCCCTAGAGGGGTGACCAAGATCCAGGCCTCAAAAGGGCTCATTTCTCTTCCCTGAATACAAGTAGTTCAGAGGAAGATGCTGCCACGGTTGCAGCACAGAGATAGTAATAAAGTTCTTCATTCCTACTATTAAAAGAAAAGAATGTTCCCAATGGTGGGGAAATAAAGAACAGAGTCATCTCAAAACCGCAGACAGCCAGAATCTACACCATCTTTCTTCCTGGACAGAACCACTGAGATTCAGTTATTAGTTGCTTCCCAAGTGGCAGCTCTGCACTGCACCGAGTCTATGGCAGAGTCAGAAGCAGAACTTGACTAGCTTGCTGGCCCAAGTCACACAGTCACCAAGACTGTTCCCCACAAATAATTGTATTCTTGTGGCATTTTTCTTCATATTTCTTCACTGGAACAATTAACCATGTAATATCAGGACTAGGGCCTTGCTGTGGCCTAGAAGCCCTGCCCTGCAAGTTTCCAATCACCATTGTTCCTTACATCTGGTTAAGACTGTAGTAAATAAACGAAAGAGGGAAGCTAGATCTGGGCTCACAGAACTTTGCATACAGGGCTCTAAAGCCAGGTTCAATTCACACTTCCTTTAAACCTCACCATTCTCCTGCCTACATTTCACTAAATCTTTGTAGCAACTTGCCAGTTTTGTTTTCATAATAGACCACAGATGAAAGTTAAATTGAAACCAGCCAAACTTTGGGTTGCCCCACACTTCCTTTGTCAGGTGGCTTTTTTAAGCCTCTCCCTCATCTTGGGGATTTGGTTTTCACTATCATTTGCTTTGCAAAATCTAAACAAGTACACATCTATCTAGAATTGCCTCTGCCCAAAGCCACACCTTTTACTCTATCAACTAGCTGCAGCTTGTGCTGCCACCAAGAACTCTCTTTCTATCCAGGCACAGCCAAATAGAGAACAATCCAACACTAAAGCTTCTGAAGGATCAAGAGCTTGCAGTTCCCTTGGCTTACCATGGGATGCTGCACCAGCAATGGGCTGCAGTTAATATCTTCATACCGCATAGAGGAGATGCAATACCAAGGCAGAGAATTAGAAGCAGTCATAGAAAGCAGAGCTGCTCCCTGTCATGGCTCTCGGCAGGATTATAGAATCATAGAATCCTTAGGCATCAAAAGGAACCTTGAATGAGCATCTAGTCCAATCCGCCTGCCACAGCAGGCTCACACAGGAACACAGCCAGGCGGGTCTGGAACGTCTCCATAGAAGGAGATTCCTCAACTCCCCTGGGCAGCCTGTTCCAGTGCTCCATTACCCTCACTGTGAAGAAGCTTTATTCTACTGTTGCCTTTCCCCTAAGCAGATGGAAAGCCCATTCTTGCATCCATACCCCAATTTAGAAGCAAGGCAGCTCTTTGCTGTGGGCTAATCTTGCTTGTTTGCACTCTGTGGGGTTTCTCTTTGTTTCTAATTTTGTTCAGTTTTGGGGGATTTTTAGAGCCCGGTCTCTATTTGCCCAGTTTGTTGGTGCAAATCTTTTAACAGGAGTCACCAAGGATACTTCCCACTGCTAACCATAAACCCTCATTGCATCTAATATAAAAGGGATGGAGCAGTCCTTTGCAGCAACAGCTAATTAAATTAGGCCCACAAGGTTAAGAAGTCCAAGCCTTCAGCCCTTAGCTAACTGGCCAAGAACAGAAAATTGACATTTACCTGATCTATCATTTTTCGTGCTTCCTCCACCTCTTTATCCTGAGATTCTGTCTCGATGGTGTATGTGCCAGTTTCACTTACACTGTCTTCCTCATCATTTCTCCTGCCCTGGGCTGATTTTATCTCTGGAGGCGGAGCAGAAGTAGACTCTGGTTCTGACGATATAACCACACATGGAGCTACCGGCATGGGCTGGGGTCCCAGTTTCTCAGTACCTGGCTTCCCAGCCTGAGCAGTCTCTCGCAAGTACTCAGCCATAAAATCCTGAGCCATTTTAGACTTCCTTCCAACACTCCCATAAGTTTTGGCTGATGCCCTTGAAGCAGAAGAAGATGAAGAGTTGATCCGATCCTCCGTCTTTTCCCTCTTGAAGGAGCCAGCTCTTTGGGTCCCAGAGGAGCTATTATTGGGTTTGCCTGCCTGGGCCCCAAGGTGGGCTGGTGGTACCGCATTTCCCGGTTTCTCCGCTGGCAAAGCATTCTTGCGCTTTTCAACCTTGGTCTTCAGTCCTGGATCAGTGTCACTCTGGTTGGAGTGAGCACTGTGTGTGAAGGACTGTGACCGCTTCTTCCGTGGTGTGTCCTCAAAGAACTCAATGACAAAGGCCTGCTTGTTATGTAGCATCTCATGGGGATCACGTCTCATCTGGCGCTGCAGCCTGGTATGCTCCGTCCCACGTTCACTGCCCGTCATTGTGGCCTCATTTTCTGCCTTGGGTGCCACAGGGTCCTCAGAATCACTCTGTGTCCCATCCTCATGCCTATTGCCTGGAAACAAGGTACACAGATTTGACTTTCATATTCTCAGTTGCTGTGGCCCTGTCATTACCTCCCCGTCAAAATGTATTGTTTTAGTTAAAAAAGAAAGTCCTACAGGATTAAATGACTCCAAAAGACATCTGCTGTGGTATAGCGGCTGTATGTCACCAGAGGAAACAAAAGAGAAGACAGCTGCCTTCTGACCCCACTTATCACAACTATTCAGCTATGAGGTTTTTAAAAAACAATTCCAGAAATCATTTCAACACCAAGCACTTGGTATTTTTTACCACTCCTTGGTTTTGACACTTAATGATTTGGATTTTGGGGGTTTTTTTTGATGATATTATTTTGCTATTCTGCTCGATTACCATAGTCCAAGATCACCTTACATGGTTCTGTTACAGAGCAGAGGAAGGACCAGATCAGTGAGTTATGAGTGCACGCACCCTCCTTACCCTCTTTTACAAGTGGGAAATATACCAGAGGCTAACAGAAAAGTAAACTTTGCAAGATCTTTTAGTTTTTCTGAAGATTGAACAATTATACCACGACACCCCGGTAAATTACACCATCCCATCACCAGCCAAGGAGAGGTTAATTCCTTATTAGAATTTACTAAGCCTAACGTAAGTTTCTACTTGTTTTTACATGTGTTAGCAACAACTGTCTTTACAACCTTCTCTGTGTATCAGTGATGCCTGCCCCTCAGCACCTCAGTTCGGCACTCTCAGAAAGCAAGTTGAATTAAAACAAAGTTAAAAGTAGAACAAAAAACAAACCTTTTTTTGGAGAAGGAAACTGGTGTGAAGGCACACAACACGATTCAGTCAACGACCAGGAACCTGTCATTGGGAGAACGGGGAAAGAGGTCTCTGCGCTCTAGACTGTAATATGCAGCAAGATACACTGGCTAAAATACCACGTGCTTTAAAGGAAAACTGCTCAAACCTACTCTGCAAGTTCTCCAGACACATGGGTGAAGACCACTTATTATCTCAGCTGTGAAAGATTAGAATTTAATACAAGATCCATTCAACCCAGGAGTCACTCCTCTAAACAGACTGCTAACACCCTCATGAAGGAAGACGGCAAACTTTGCATTGTGACCTGAGGGACGATAGGCTTCATCCTATGGAAGGGAAAGTACTTTAATTTAAGAGTCTTGGCTAAGAACTCTGCTTAATGCAAAACGGTAAGGACACAAGGAAAAACACCACCATTCCCATGGATGCCCAAACAGAACAGCACGCACATCCCCTCAAGCTGCCAAGATCTGAAGTCTCACGTCTTGATACCAGACTTTACGGTCACCACGTTACTCCTAAAAGTGAACACCACTAATGAACCCTAACAGTGGGCATCTCTGATCCTGATACCCAAACCTGCTAGGTAGCCAGCACTAGCCTCCAAGACATCTTCAAAATTAACTGCACCAGAAGAACACGTTATACAACTATCACAGATAAATGAATCCCTGTACTCCGCCAAAGCAGAGGTGGATAAACTCCTCAGGCCACCAACATCATATGTGTTAATCAAATGTCCAAAGAGGTGACTTCTTGATAAGCAAATTAAGCATTAAATTAACTTAGCTTCTTTACATGTCTTATAGACTGCAAAGAAGCAAGTGCAGTCAGCCTAGTATTCCTGTGCATCACTCAGCAAAACTCTAGGCTGAGTGGCAGCTGCTTAACTCTCTATCTTTTTCCAATAGGAAAGAGCAAAACTACTGAAGTGCATTTCTATCCTTGAAACTGTTCCTCAGCAAGTCAACAAAATCCAGAATCACAGCAACAAAAACCCCCCCCGATTTTCTATCATGCAGTCACAGCAGATTGAAAATATCACACAGGGCACCTCACACTGTCCATTAGTGGGAAGAACCAGAAACAAGCAACGACGGCAAACCAGCTCCATTCCAAGCTGTGCCAAACCCCAGGGCTGGATATTTGACATTTTTAACCCTAGGGGGGTTCCTAAAACACTACATAAACCAGCAAGTTATAGTTGTAGTAGGTAAAACTCTTCATATTATGTGGAATTTTATTCCAGCAAGGGCAAAGTAAATGAAAACAAGGCATTGCTCTCATTTAAGAATGGCCTCAAGCACAAGTGGGTCTGGTAACCTGCAATATGATTTCTTCAGTTGAAGTTGCAGTTCAAAACAGTATCTTTTCCAGACACCTGTGAGGCAGCACAAATGCAGAAGTCTATGGTCTCCACCTACTTGTTCCTTGCATGGCCCAAGAGAAACAACCAAGCAAGCCCAAGACTTGCAAAATATATTCAAAGTTGGATAAGAATTATGTGAGTCCCACCAGCTGCACTAAGAACTGGGCTCTGAAGTACACTTCAGAACTTTGAAACTTCCAGAAGAATTCATTACTAACAGTAACACACTTAACAGGATGCAGATCCACAAAAACACATGAAGTTCTTGAACTGATCTGTACTTCAGAGAAGTTTAAGAGAAGAAACCTCATGCCACAAGCACAATTTTCTCCACTGTCATTATAGCCATCAGGATGATCGCACTTCATCTCAACTAAAGCTAAAAAGAAAAGTCATTCCTTCAGCTAGGAGAAGCCAAGAAAATCCACGGAAATACCTGTGTTTACCAACCTGCCTGACTACATGGACATTATTTTAGACATCTGAAAATCAAAATCCTTTTTTCAATCACTGTTACTACTGAGCTGGTGCCACATGTAAAGGAACAAATTAAGAGTGTCCCTGGGACAGCATCACAATGACTTCAGGACCAGATGAAAAAGCCTGCTAATCAGATTCAAAATCATTAGCAGTCATGAAAGTAATATTCTTCATCTTGCAAATCTGCAAATAATTAAGTGCAGTTCTCCTTCACAAAAGGGCTTTCCTCCTTCATTATGCTGCTTTTGCAGAGCCGACAAAGAGCTATGTCCACATGAGAAGACTCACCTTTCAGTGTCCTCACATGAACTGGCAGGTCACTCTTAGTACTGTAAACATCATCTCCTGGAGACTGCCGTCTTATCAAACTTGGGTCATTCTGCACAAGCCAGTCAGCCACTTTGCTCTCTGCTGACATTACTTCTGTATGAGCTGGATCCTTACTATATGGTCTTCTCTGTCTGAGCGAAAATTTAGTTACGTGGTCTTTTATCTTTATTTTACCAGGGGTACCATCATCAAACTCAATGGTGAAAGATGCATGGCTCTGTACAACTGGGGCTACTACAGCATCAACATCCTTTGTTGGGATCTCATGGACCTGTGTTTCTGGAGACTTTGAAGGCTGCTGAAATTCTTTGGTTGGAATCTCAAAGTAACTTGGCTCTCTCCGAAAGGCAAACACAGACTGTTCTTGGGCATCTCTATATGTAGAAATGTTACCATTCAGTTCCTCTTCATGATGGGTTATATCTTTTGATCTTTCTATAAAACGGGGGGGGGGAAAGAAAAGTTATAAACATTTTTCAGAGGCACCCTAGAGAGCATTTAGTTATTTCAACCTCTTAGGAACACCTGCTAATCAAAACCCTTCTCTGCTTGAAAGCAGACAGACAGCACACACATCAAAATAAACCACTTCTTTGTGCAGTAAAACATATGCTAGACAGAAACATCAGGTTTACTGCACAGGTGAAAGAGGATGGATCTTCCATGCATAGATATTCACAACTACAGGAGTACCACAACTAAATGGTTTCCAAGGTGAGAAATTTATTGCTTCCACATCAATCATATCCAGTCAATGACTCAGCTCTTAAAAGTGCCTCTTTGATAGGAAACTTCTGGGACACAGAGCAGATAGTTGTATGCAGAACACTTTGAATAAATCATAGGTGCAGCACTGCTGTATAACTAGGCCTCAGAGAAACTCAGTGAGGCCTTTCTCATACATACTGAATTGTCCCAAAATTGTTCTTTCTAATGTTCACATTATTTTAGGGGAAGCATTTTTATTTTACCTTATTTTGGCTTCATCATCTGTAATCTACATTCAGGAATGTGCAAAAAAGTGGCAATTTAAGTCTTGAAGCAGGATGGCTTCATCCAGTGAAGATTAGACAAGCACAGAAATTTTGTCCCCCCACCTTTACTCACTCCAAATCACCTCCAGTACCTGAGTATTGTTCCTCTTGCCTTCTGTCCTCCTTGTTATTTGCATCATCTTCCCCCCACCAAGAGGGCTGCCCATAAAGAGGGGTGCGGTAAGTACTGGTTTCTAGGAAAAGAATAGGCAAATACTTGAACTGATAAAATATCAATTTACCAGGATCACAGAACTCAACCACATGCCCAAAAGGGAGAAATAGCAGGGTCAGATGAGACCACGTACCCATTACATTGCACTTATAACAACAGCACATCATACATAATAATGTAGTGATGAGCACGTTTCTTTTCTCCTCTCTCCTTTTTTTCTTTTATGTTCTACTACAAGATGCTGACTTGACCTCACTTTGCTGTAACTATGAAGTTGTGTTTCCCAAATACCAGCTGTTCTGCCATGGTAGCCTTATTCAGAGGAAGCAGAGGAGACACTAAGCACAGAATTATCTGCAACTCAGGTGAAAACAAGACTTTTTTTCATGATCTTTACTGGGAAGGCAAGCTGTGCTCTTTTTTGTCACACCATGTCCTTGGGATGCTGTGAGGCCAGGGATTTTTCCCCAAGTATTCATCACTCCTACTCTTCAGTGACACACATCCCCCAACAGGAAATTCTTGAAGCATTACAAATTTATGGAAAACGATAAAATCACCTCCTTCCACATGCAAAAAGAAAAAGTAAACACTTGCTCTCCATAGCTTAAAGTAAACCAAGTGAATTCCACAGTCACTGAAGTACAGAGGTTTTCTCATGGAGAAGCATGTAAAAAAGTCAGGCTTCTATCATGTCCTCTGCTCTGTGAGCACTGACTGAAGCATCAAGGCTTTGCTGACACAACTGATACTCAGAAGAACTGATCCACTCGTTGCTTCTCATTTTGCTCCCACAAAACAAGACTGTTTTGGCAGTGCCTTGGGCTGCAGCTGTTTATGCAACAACTAAAAAGAATACACACCAGTTTATCTGTGGTATAGTTGTTGTTATTATTATGGGGTTTTTTATGGTAGTTTAAGAGAAGCAAATAAAGCAGCTTTTGTTCCTTCATTTAGAGGTGACAGAAACACAAGGACAGGTCAAGGTCTGAGGTTAAACTCCAGCTTTGTTAGCTGCTTCTACCTCTACCCATGCCACCATCACATGCTTTATTTGTCTCATCTTAAACCCTGGCTCCAGCTACAAATTAGTAGTCAGTTTTCTACCACCAGCTGCTGCTGGGTTATGCCTTTAAAACCACACACTGCTCTGTGCAAAGCAGCTCTCAAACACTCCTGCAATTCAGCCCTGCTTCAACAGGGACAGGTAAAAATTCATCATTTGCAAAAAGAAAGTCAGGTGAGGAAAAAGAATGAAGTCAGTTTAAAAAAAGGAAACAGGCTGATTTTATGTCTCTTTCTAAAGCTACACAGACCTAATGGTCACCACTTCAGATGGGTTTTTTTCTATACTACTTCCAGAGATAAATAAGCTCATACACTGGCACAAATTCTGCTTTCCAGATGCTGCCCACAGGCCTCTTGCAAGAGTTTCAAAACCTTTTTTGGGGGCCATTTTTTTGTGTTTCAAAATTAACCACACTGCCTCCCCTCACATTAAGTATCAAACGAGGCTGGAAGAATTACTCTTCTTTCTGCCTAGCACGTTACCATTACATAGGCAGCCTTTGAAAGTTCAAAGGAGGAAACATCTCTCATCATGAACAAACTGGAATTGCCAAGAAGTATGTTTCATCACCAAGGATGGGTAAATCACTCAAGGAAGGGCATAATAAAAGAAAAAAATATCTGTTCACAAGGCTGTCAATGAACTGAGGCACTCAAATGTAGGGTTTAGTCTCTGCTAGGCTGAGACCTTCTGGTTAGAACCTAATCATACTCTCGTCATGCCATGACTTGCCCTCTAGACTCTCCCCATTTCAACCATGCAGGACCTGCTCCACCAACATCCAACACTTCCTTTGGGCACACACTGCAATAGATTACCACCCTCTGAAATGCAGTATTGATCAACAAGGCCAGAAGAACACCACCACTCTGGGGTGACGGACAAATCCATCAACAATAGCCAGATACATTTGAGCAAACTTATATCTATAGGCCAGTGGGACATAGTGAATGCCTCCACCATGAAGAAACACATGATTCTGGATACTTAGATTAATACAATGAGAGCTTGTCAGTGATTTATTTTAAGTTGCTGTTGGAAAAAGTACTGGGAATACTATCCTTCAGCTGAAATGTAAAGATCATCTCTGGCTTGACTTGCACAGGCATAATCTCCCATGCATGGATACTGCTAGCATGTGCACCTTGCAAAGAGTTGACTCATTACAGCTTGCCTTTTCAGCACATCTCCATCCTCCACAGAATACCAGAAGACCCCTAGTCTAGAAGTTTCTAGTTAAATGTTCCAAAAAAATGCCTGCTTCCCAAGGACCAGAAAGTAAGCTAAAAGAGTTCACATCCATCCTACAGGACTTCTTCCCAGAAGATGCTCCAGCTGTAAGATCTGTGTTCCACTTGCTTACTGAAGAAAGAAGCTACTGCCTTAGTGCCTCAGGAGTCTTTCTGCTACAGAGAAGAGGCTGCTGGGGGAGCAAGTTTTCCTTGGTCAGGCTTTTTCTGTTGTTGGGGAAACCCGAAGGAAAAAGTAGGGGATTTATAAAGAATAATGAACCATATCCTCTGCCTTCTCTATTTCCCCCTTGACTCTAGAGACTCCTGCTTGGAAATTCCCCAAATTCCCCTGTGCCAATAGGTAGCACAAAGACAACACCCCAGGGCACGTCAAGACATCTACATCTACAGAAAGTGCATCAGGCTGGCCAGAGTGAACTGAAGCCACCAGAATGAGAGCCAGGATGCTGCACTCACTGCATGGCAGCAGCAGGTCCCTCTGTCCTAGGATGCAGAGCTCACGTGGCCTCACCTGCAATGCTCTGTTATGGACCATGCAGCACATCTGCTTATTGTTGTGGCTTTGTTTTTCATTCCTTCCCTCTCCCAGCCTCCACAACAAACTGGAACATCATTGTAAAGACTGCAAAAAGCACAGATGGAAACTGAGGAGCCAGTATCTCACTATCTAGAGACAGTTTCAGCATTTTAAGATCAATTTATGTTTCCACTGGGCCTTCATATTACTTTGCATTTTGAATAACATTATCAAGTGACACATAAACCCCCTTTTTCGGTTACTGCTGAAAGTGGACAAATCCACAGCCAGAGTAAAATTTCTCTGGCTTCAGAAAAGCTGCATGAATTCACTGTCCTGCACAACCAACCTGATGCCTCTACACACTCCAGCTTTAACACAACATAAAAAGGTGTTAAAAGGTCCTGCATAAAAGGGTGTAAAAAGCAGAGGGAGGGAAAGAAAGCAGCACGATAGGAAGACAACTTAACCAGATGGCTGTAACAGATGTGGGCCAAGGAGCAGCTATATATGCAGCTGTAACAAGGAGGACTTTTACTCTTCCCCAGTTGAGATGCATTTTGGGTAGCAACCTCACTCTGGACTTGTAGTAGCCAGAGCAGCACCCTGAAGTCACCGCCAGGCTGTTATATTTCAGTGCAAGATAGCAGCTGCAAGAGCAGAGAGACAGGGTTTGCCAGAGTCAGCGATGAAGTACGGAACACCAATGCAAACTAACTGCTCAGTCATTTTAATGACGTAAGACTTCCTCCAACTGATGGCAGCTTGTTACCAACCTCTCTTCACTCCATGCCAGGCTGCCCAGATTGTGCCAATTCATTTAGGCATATTTCTTGTCTCATCAGTTCGGGCAGAGAGAAGAAAACCATCCTTTTAGATAACTGAATTGAGGTCAGCACAAGCATTCAGCCAGTCAAACACTGAGCTATTGGTGACAATGTAATACAGGGAAAACACACACACACGTTCTGCTCCTGGATTTTAGTCTTTGGGGCAACTACTCAAAAGAAAAAACAAAGAGAAGTCCATTTGTGACCTGTTAAATTAGTACAGACCCACTGATCACCTGAAGGATATGCACCACAAAAGAAAATGTGACACGTCAATACAAAGCACATACTTAGAACTGAATCACACTCAACAACATAAGGCAGGACCAAAAATACAGTCCAGTGACTGTGTGAATGCTGTTTTTTGTCAGCGAGTGAGCTGAAAACACACATGACAAACACACATCCTCCCACTGAAAAGTGCACTGATTTCCCTTGAAGACATCCATCCCAGTTGTCAAGACAGGACTGAGCTGCCAGGCCCTCACAAAGTTTCAAACCATCATAAGAGTCACAGACAGCAACACACAGAGCTATGAAGCAGCCTACAAGAATTCATAACAAAAGTATGAGAAATCCAGCTTGCTTTAAGTCAAACCATTTTTGAGTCATTATTAATAACAATAAAGTCCATCATCAGACGATGCAGAGTTGGCTTCATTCAGCAGAGGCCTTGGAGTGAAAAAATGTGATCTAGCTTTTAACTCCCCTCCAAAACAGAGTTCAGATCTGACACCTTGCTACAGTATTTATTTCACACAAGCATGGCTACCCCTAAGCTCTGGTATCTGCTGTGAACAGACAGGGATCCCAGAAGCTTTCAAATCAGACTGATCACCAGGAATGTATTCGTATCAACTACATGGTCAAACCTTTAACATGCTGCGGGTACCACCACCCTAACTCAGACAAAAAGCAGATACATCACCACCACTCCCCTACATTAAAGGCTAGGGTAGAGCTCTGCATCTAACTAGCTATTACCATGATCTCACAGGGAAAACAGCCAAAGACCATGGAAACCACAACCGGGCACAGCTCCCACTGCCTTCATGCATGCTGTCTGCTGACCTCAGCCATGGACACCAACAAGACTTTCAGGTCTGGCAAGAGGACTCCTAATAACATGGACGCTAAGCTGGTAAGCAAATCCATTTAACAGATCCTGGGAAAAGCTTAAGTCCTGCACCTGCAGTTGGTGATGCCCATTTCAGCAGGATGCTCAGAGTAACCTCCACATCTTGAAACTTAGGCCTGCAGCAGTTATTTAGGGGTTAGTCAACAAATTTGGCATTATCTAGTCCCATTAGCCTGTGAGAGCTTTAACAAAAAAAAAGTAATAAAAAATTTAAGATCACCTAAGGATTAGCTGTGTGTTGAGAAGACCACAAAGTAGTTTAACTCACCCAGCACCTCCACTCAGGTAACAACAGATGGTGTTTATGATAGTCTTTAAAATGTGCTCAGTTCAAGGCTGCACCTCCTGATTGCTTAAGGCTTTAAACATGAGCGCTGATGGCTATTTTTACCAATAACTAGCTTAACTATGGGCACATTACTTATCCATATCACAGAATCATTAAGAATGAGAAGGGACCTCGAAAGATTTAGTCCAATCCCCTTGCCACAGCAGGATCATCCATGGGGCTTACCAAGCTCCTTGTCTCAAGCATTTCCCTAGGACTTTTCTGCTTGCAGGCAACATACACCCAAAAGCTGCAAGTTCATCAGCATGAAGATTAAATGGTTGTTTCCCATCCACTCTGCTAGATTTCTTTATCCTCAGTTCCTCAACCTCCTCCCATTTCTAAGCAGCTCTAATTGTTCACATTGCTTTGTCAAACATTTCCCCTGAAAGCTCATGTTCCCATTCCCTCTCCCTCTTTCCACCCGGGCCCTGGGAAGCAATCCTTCTAAAGGCTTTTGTCACCCAAGACCTTGCTTTTAATTAGTCAATGCAAATTCTTAAATATCTACAGGCTTAGCAAAACAACTCTTTCCCCACAGCTTCTTTCTGCTGCTACTAAGCAAACCCACTCCCAGTAAGAACACTACATTCTTCTTTCCACTAATCATTTTAAATTGTTGCCACTCTTCCAAGCAACCCAGGCGAAACCATGCATGTGTGCAGCTGAAGACAAGGTGAATTAGTCACATCACAGAGAAATAAGGGACCCACTGATCATCCTGCTCACCGACAGAGAAGCTTTTTGAGGAACAAGGTAGTGATTAATGCTTAGGCTTCCCCTCACTTCCCCTGGCTCCAGCCTAACCAGCAAAATAATTCTAACAGAAATCCCCAATTCTTCCATCTTTCAGTGGGGCTAGCAGGACTTTGGAGATTTTTTTTTGCATCTATCAGTCATTCCACAGCACGGGTCATACTTCACCATGGGCCTTCACTAAGTCCTCCCAGCTCTTTTTGCCTTAGATCTATGGTTTGTGCCCAGTAATGATGACAGAAACGTAATCACAGAGTGACAGAATAATGCATGTCTCCAAACTGCATGGTAGAGAAGTGGGTCACCTTGCTGAAAAGTCACTCAACGTTCTGACTTTGAAGGCGTTCCAAATACCAGCTGCTTCCACTATGCAGGTTAAGACAAACCAATGCCTAGTTTGTAAGGTGCCCAGAATAAAAACAACTGCTCATGCAACCTGGTTCCAGTTACTGACAATGTTTTTCATGAACCTCATGCCCCTTGGATGGCATCTGGAAAGCTCCTCCCTCCCTTTGCAGTGTCACAGCTAATCACCATCAACTTCATCCCTTCAACAGCAAACTTGTGAGGCAAACTCACAAAATGCCACATGCATGGGTGAGGGTGACTCACAAACACAGTAAAAGCAATATGAAGAAAGGTTCTGAGGCATGTAAAATGTAAGTCAGACATGCGGGTACGTGTGCAGGTGCTTACACACACGGGTGCAATGAGACTAGGGAGAAAAATTATGCTGGTTTAGTACATTATGTCAGCTTAGAAAGATTTTCATAAAAGAAAATACATGGGAGATTAAGGTCAGCCAACCCACTTCAGTTAATTATCATAAGCCTTAATGGATTTACCCAATGTTGCACACTTTTCTAGAAAGCTGCTGCATCCACCTCTAGGTCACCTCACTCAAGATTCTGTCTAAACCTTTCACTTGCCCATCCTCTTCCCTCCATTCAACTCCCTGCTTCTTCCTCCAACAGATCCAGTGGGCAGTGTCTATGTTAACCCTAAAGCTTTCTAATCTCTCTGCCATCCTGATGCCACAAGATTATCACTGACAGCCACCCATCCATGTTTGTATCTCCAGGCTCTAGAAGGTCACCACTGATATCTGAGCAGAACTGGGGAGAGACCTGACAGTGCACTAAACACAGGAGCTAAGAATTTGGGTGAGACAGTGAGACCAGACTGCTAGGGAAGTCTTGGCCCACCATGACGGAAAACAGGGAGAAAGCAGTGGGTAAAGGAAACTTCAAGAATTTTTCAAGTGAAAGAAGTTTGCAGCTGGAGAACTCTGGACAGGAAGCAAACATCCACCCAGTTTGGCAGTTGGTTGCGATCCCACATACTGGTATGTTAGAAAAAACCCTCTAAGACTGTACAGGATTTTTTAAAAGAATGGCTTGTGGCCTTTTTCCCTGCCTGCCTGGCAGCTATACATGAGTTACCATCTCAGCTCAAACACCAGCTCTCAATTAGGAAATTAAAAATAGCCCAGACAAGTGCTAAAGAACTTACCAAACTGGCTGAGCCCACAGGTTCTCCAGTACACACACAGTGACAAGGTATGTGTGAGCCATCATGCCAGCTGACTTTCTTTGGAGGCTGAATCTCCAAACAGAGAGTCTGGAATACTCAGAGCTTTAGAAAGATCACCCTTCTGGAACTGCTCCTATACATAACTCACAATACTTTACTGTCAAAATCATGACCTAGTACAAGGTTCAAGCTGCACTTCATTCAAATCTGGATTAACTGGTTCCCAAGCAAGTACCTGTAATTGCTTTCCTCTCGCCTTTCTCCAGCTTTGCTTGAGAAGACTCAGAGTAGACACCGTGCTCCATGGGCTGCTCCACCCTCTTCACTGCTGTGCCCTTGTAATTCATCTGAAGTTGGCTGGTGTACTTCTCATGCTGCAGAGACACAAGCAAAAGTTGCAGTGTGTTCCTGTGATCTGTGTGCTAGCCACAGAAAAGATAAATCACCTTCCTCACGAACAGACTACATAAAGGCAACTGCTGCAGCTATGTTCTGAGACAAAGTAAAAGCACACAGAGCAGCACAGATGAGAGCTGAGTCTTTCAAATACCCCATTTGGAAGACATCAAGTGACAACTCTAGTCCATGAGAAGGTCACCCTGACTTAGCTCTGCAAAAGACCCAATTAAGAAACCCTCTAAACGGAGAAAAATCAGAACTTAGGCTATTCAGTATTCAAATCCTGAAATCCCCTTTGTTCTTAAAGCAACACGATAAATTCTTCCAGAGTGCTCACCTGCATTATCTTGGATTTTCAGCAAAGGCAATTAACATATATTTTAATTATTTCTCTCAAAACCCTCTCTCCAGCTAGAAGAACAATTCTTCCTTGAAACTGGCTGCACACTAACATAGTAATAGAGCTATTTAAAAGTGGGATTATTACAAGTAAATTAATAAAAGGGTGTGCCCATACAGATTAATCAAGTAAATTCACTAAATCATTTGTCTAATTCTAGCTGTTACATTTCTGATCCTCCCCACAGATAACGGGAGCAGGGGTAAGATGACAGGATCTGCTAGCCAAGAGGTGATGCATGGCACTGATATCCCAGTCCCTCAGCTCAACGTGACAGGTTTCTTGCCTAGAGGGGGTGTGGTTTTCAGCTTTAGATGACAGCATGCTTGAATGTTTTGTGCATGCTACTGAGCTTTGTTTAACACCTCATAAGAGGAATGCTTGGTAAGTAAAAACTGAGACCTTGAAGGCAAAAATTAGAAAATATACCTAAGACACTGTGCTTAACAAAGGCATCCATGCTCACCTCTGAGAGGGAACAAGTTCTCTGTGTTTCACCCACAAACTAATGTGCTGGTTTCTAATACATTACACCTTTTTTTTAGCAGTCAAGATATCATAAATAACTTCATCTACATGCTAGCACAAGGACAGGAGAGATCAGAGCTGAGACAACCAGATATGACTCTCCTCAAAGAAAGTTTTTATTAAGTCTCAATCATGCAGAGACTCACACTGTAGAATATTTCACCACCATCAAGAGCATTCCAGTATTTCATTCTGCTAGGCCGTTACTGGAGCACTTCAGTATTTTTTGTCATACATGCACAGCTGTAGACCCTTACCTTTAATGCTTCCTCCGGGACTTTGTGTTGAATTTGTTCCAGGACATACATGTTGGAATGTACAGAATTGATAAGGAAATGACAAAGGAATTGGATGGAGAGAGAAATCTAGCATTCAGCCATTGAAAGAAAACACCATCCTAAAACTAGATAAGCTTAAAATCCACAGGGTACTAAAAGCTGATTGGGCTGTATCCCATCATGGTCTTCGTCATGTGTGTTTTTGCAAAACAGTGTGCAATAATGTCTGCTGGCCAGACCCAGGCCAACTGAAGGGCAAAAAACAAGGGAAGAAAGACATCTCAGTGCAGAACCCAGGGTTGCAAACAGAGTCCAGACTCAACCCATACCTAACCCGCCTCCACCCAGCTGGCAACTCCAGGCAGACTATTCTCTCCCCATGGCTTCCCAGCCAAAATGGGCCAATCTTGCTCGCTCTGGGTAACGGAACAGTAGAATTCAGCTCCCTGCAGGGATGCCTGGGACTATGGGGCACTCTTGCCATGACAAGGCCTCTCAGCCACTGCAGTTGCCTGGATGAACAGTATATCAGGTCATGACCTGCTGTGACCTCTTAGGAAGGGAGGCTTTCAACATGTTGAGTCTAGGCAATAATCCTCAGTAACACTGTGTGAAAAAAACAACAAAAACAAAGCATCTGGCAATGTCATCAGAAGCAACTCAATCAGTGCAGCACAGAGCAAAGTGGAAGAAAAAGAAAGATGGAAAATGTTAGACTAAAAATAAACCAAGTGATACTGGCGTAGTAGGGAAACATCACAGTCTCCAAGTGAAACTGTAAATGGAAAGAGACAAACTCTCTTATGCAACAGTGCACAGCTGAGTCAGAGACACCCAGAGATGCTACAGCACTGCTAAACAGTGGCACTGAAGCAACAAAGGAGACTAAAAGATTGTAATTACCATAGCAACCACACTGAAGTAAAAAGATGACTCTACAACATACATTTTTTTTCCTGTTGAGGACAATAAATGCTACAATTCATAAATGCAATCATACATTAATATCCATGTAAAGGCTGCAGAACTAAACTCAGCTGCTCAGCGCTCAGAACTGCTTTTCATAAAAAGTATAAAACCATATTGCAGCATTAAAACCTACTCACACTCTAGGCACTGGCTCATGACTTCACTAGGCTGGAGCTCACAGCAAAAATTATCAAGTTTCACAGAATTGTTTTGGTTGTAATAGATCTTTAAGATCATCAAGTCCAACAACTGACCCAGCACTGCCAGGTCCTTGCGCATCTAGAGACCAGAAAACACATGACTATCTACATTAAAAAAACATCAGCTAAGTAAAGCCAAGAAAATTTGGAAGGGGAGTTGCCTATGGGACTGTAACAGGCTTCACCATGCGTGCACTGAGATGCCACCTATATGGCACAATCCCTGATGACAATGTTCTTTTATTGGGTAGCACTCAGTGAGGGACTACTCAGTAATTTTCCCCTCCATGGTGTGTGTGAACCCTCAAGAACTGCACCTCTTCAAATATAGATCCAAAGGCAAATAATGCCTCCTTTTTCCAATCAAGACTCAGCAACTACTTCCCTTGAACAAAAAAATCCCACTATGAAGCAAGGATTTATTATGTCTAAAAATCACAGGCCATAGAACAAGACCAAAACTAAAAGTACTATCTTGCACAGGACCTAGAAAAATTTCTTCTCCAGTAGATTCAGGATTGTACACACTTCAGTTTAAGTACCCCTGTTCCAACAGTGAGGGCTCCTGTGCTGTCACTGCTCCCTAGAAAACCAAGGAGGCTCAGGCTCTCTTCACTACTTCAGTTCTATGGGCTCCAGCATGGTTTGTAGTAATTCAAGGTCTCTACAGCATTGCCAAGCCAAATTGCTTGCTGTGGGGAAACAAAGAATGTGTCCTTGGCAACAAGAATGCACAAACAACGGTACATCCTCAGTGGTAAAGTGCCTCCATTCTCAGAATGTCTGGAGTGTTTTAACTAACATTATCCCACAAAAGTAAAAGTAAAATTAGATAAGACACTTGCTACTTCTAAATTCAGTCTGAGTGAGTAAATTTTGGCAGACAGAAGCAACTGAAAAAAGTGAGGAAAAAAAAATATTAGCTTACATTACCAGCAATAGGAGGCTGTACTTGACATTACTGCCCTGTGAGCTGAGAAAGGCATTCCAACATCTATACCTATAGCCAGTCATACAGTCACATCAGGATAAAAAGGAATGAAGGCAAATGTATTTGAGCAGATACTTGCAGAATTTGTGACTCTAAACAAAGCAGTACCTGCAGGCTTGCCTCCCTAGATAGAGGGGAAATTGGCTAAAAACCAGTTACTCCAGCACTTTGCAGCATAAGCAATTTGCACAGGCAAACATCAATTGATACAGTCATGGTTCTGACTGCAAGCACCAAAGCTGAATGTATAAGGCTGAAGACCTGCAAACCATGTGAAAGCAAGATTTTGGTGGAATGGTTAACAAAAACAAGTTACAAGAAAGAAAACAGGAATGTGTTTGTTCATACCAAAGCATATGAAATATCTCTGATCCCCAGATGGTCCCAGCTACAGTTGCCACTCAAATGACAAAGAAAAATATGGGACCCTTCCTTAGAAAGTGACTGAAGAGGCCTCCTCACAGTCACTACTGCCAGTGCAGGGCCTGATTCCAAGTACAGTGAAGACTGCAGGCAACAGGATGCTCTGAATCAGGTCCATGGTGGAGAAACAAAAGCTTATGAGCTATTCAAAGGCTCCAGGAGGCAAAACAAACACCTTTACTCATTAGTAACAATTAGCACTGTTAACCGTGCATGGTGCAAACAGCAGGAAACCAGTCAAGGAACAGTACCACTTCCTCTTCAGACATGAAGGATATCATAGCCAAAGCGAATGACATCATTTAGTTTCAGGGTGATGTACTTCTGGTCAGGAATCCTCACATCATTGACAAATGTCTGCAGGAAATAAGCACAGGAATGTTTTTTTGACTGAGAGTATCAAGGTGATGAATCTCAGATGGACAGGGCTCCTGGAAGGCACCCACGTCCATCTGCCAATGGCCCTGCACACACTCAGGGTGCACTAGCACAAAGTCCATCACGTGAGGAGCTAAATCCCCTAGCAAAACCAACGCTGGCAAGCAGCTCCTGTGGGCAAGTTAATACATCCCAATTACACTATAAAGAAAGGTGCTCTGAAGGGACTTCTAAGGAGATTTAACTTTCCAACAACTGCAAATGACATTTTAGTTCCTGACCTGAACATGTAAATTAAGTGCCTGAAGTTAGGAACTTCAGATGCTCTTGGTTCTCCTCCACCCTTCACAACCAGCAAAGGCAGCAAACAGTGCAACTCACACTCTAATTACTAAGCTGGGAATCAGCTTTCTGCCGGATGTCAAACACAACCAGTGTCAGCCCCAAGGCAGGATAATTTAACAGGCAAAAGCCTATCACAGAGGAAGGAGGGAACATCAACACACAGGAAATCAAGCATATGTAGTGACATCACGTTGATGCCCGAAGTTACATTACCCCAGACACCATGGATCAGTACAACAGGCTCTTTGCATCAAAAATTAAAATACTCATTTTTCCTATGCTCCAGGCAGTCAAGTGAGGCCCCAAAGTAATCTTTATAAGGTGCAAGAATTGTTCACAGCTGTGAACAAACACTTGGGTGTCTCAGATGGTTTCAAATAGGACCCACTAGGGAACAATTCTCACAGACCAGCTGAGGAACAAAGCAAACACTCAGGGACATCTTTCACAAATCATGTACTTTCACAGTAACCCAGACCAAATAAAAATAAATCGGGAACTCAGCTGAAGAAGCACCAGCGTGCTGGTGGGGGATTAGGCACTCAAGTGCACTCAAAACAGTCATAGCCACTGGGAGTTACCCTGCCTTACGAGATGGGATTCACTCAGCCTCATAGACCAGGAACCTGTTGTTGGGGGCTGTAAAACTAAAACTTTCTTCTAAGGTGAGAAGCTACATGACCTGCATCTCAAGTCTTGCAAATAATTATATATGTTTAGCTTAACTCATGCCAACAGTTTCAGTGAAACAAAAGGCTCTAGCAGTAGAATTAAGTAAGCAGACTTAGCGTGCTGTATCTTTGCCTCCATCAGCCAGGAGGTTTGCTACTTACGCCATTTAAGCTCCCAAGATCCTTCACCCAGTGCTCATCTTTCTCCTTGTCATAGTTGATTACAGCGTGCTGCTTATCGACACTGCGGGACTGGCGACAAAAGCACAATGAATGTGAGACCAGTCAGCCTGAAGAGATACTGTTAATCAGAGAAACATTCAACATTGAACTGACTTGATACAGGGTAGAGGGAAACGAGGGGAGCAGAAAGGAGTAAATATTAGTTACTATTATGGGAAAATGTAAAAAGGATAAACAGCAAATGCTTCCATGGTTGCTTAAACAGTTCACTGAAGATAATATGTTCTTTGCATGAAGAGGAAAAAAGAGAGTAAGAAAAAAAAAATCCACTGAAGACTGTCAAGATCACACAATAATTCCAATAAATTACATCAATTTACTCTGAAAACATAACCAGTCAAACTGAATGCCCGAGGGGCAGGACCTCAGCCAGTGCAAACTAGAAGAGCTCAATATTTCACCAGCTAAAGCCAGTGGCCTCATCACTAAAGATATTCCTATTTTGGATAATTTCTTCTCATTTCCCAAAGACAAAAAAAAAAAAAAAAACCACTTTCTTAAGTTACAATCCAAACATTCACAGTAATGTATACTGTTCCCAGAAGTGTGTCCCTGAGTTGATTTAAATTCTAGGATGTTTTCCAAGTTAGAGGGAGTTTAGTAAACTTGTGATGAGAAAGAAAGCAGTTATGAGAAAATTCAAGTTTAAGGCTAGGTTTGAGAACACTCAAAGACGGTGATTTGGTGCCACTTACTTTGGTACAGTGCACATTTTATCTTCAAAACAAAGTATACACCAGGAATAGTGTTAGATTTCTAAGGACAAAGTGTCAGAACAAGAGCTCTAAATAATTTTGAAATATAACGTGCTACAGCTATAAAGACACCAGAGTGTCTGTATTTAGTCTGCCTCTCCTAACTCAAATTCTTGCTGCATTTGACCTCAATTGGTCACTCCATCAGCATGCACATAAAACACCAAGACCTCCCTGGTATCCCAGGCCAGAGGGGGGAACGGTGTGCTACCAGAGCAGAAAATCAGCCAATACTCTACCTCAGTATCAACCAACAAGTTCAGTGAAAAGTCCTTTCCTTTTCCCAAGTATAAACACTCTGGTTTCCACAGCACCACTCTCAGCAAGCCATTATCTACTTCCTTGTGGGCATGCAGAGGCAAAGATCATTTCAGCAAAATTCATTGGTGAAAACAGAGACTTTTTCCAGACAAACTGCTACCATTTGCAGGAATTTCTTCTGCCCTAACAATGTCAAGCATGTATCCCAAGAGCTGAAAAATGGCACCTCCTCCCCCTGCAGAATGTACATCAGCCCATGAGACCTGTTCTTCAGAATAAGCCAAGACGAAACATGCACATTCTTGGGCAGAACTGCACTTCCACCTCGTGATGTCCCTCGCACCATTCACGACGTGCCACTGCAGGAAGACATAGTAGGGAGAGAAGCAGGTGACTCCAAGCTTCCAGCTGCCTCACTAATATAGTTGTTCATACACTGCTCTATTTGTAAGGTGTCAGTTCACATGAGCCCCAGCTGAAAAATGAGGCAGCACTTGATTTACTATCCATCTGGTGCTACTTGGAGTAAGAATCTCTCCATAAAGAGGCAACAACAACTGGTAGAGACAAAGCAGACAGGGACAGCCCACTCGTACATCCTGCTATGTAGAGCCCTAAATGTAGGAAGCAACCCATCAATAACACTCTCCCAGGAGGGGCACACACAGACCTCTCACTCCTGTGCCATATCCAGCTTGGTGTCTGACCCTGACCTCAAAGTGGGGCAGTGCAAAGCTGCTGTTTCTCTTTATCACTACTCATGTTAGATGTACCTTCTTAATCCAATTTGCAATTGTCCAGTAGCTGTGGCAGGTCTGTGCAGCATAAGGCAAGGATGGTCCAGGTAAGGATCGTTGAGGGATGCCACTAAGGACTGGTACCTTGGCACACAGCCCTGACAGCACATATGTCTCTAGCTGAAGCCTCAAGCATTCAGCAGTCAAAGCTTCATGAGCTGGGACTGCATGTGATCCATCATACCATCTCTCACACTCTTTGAGAGATTGCAAAGGTGTCTCCTTACACCACCTTGCCTGCCCAGAGTCCACCCCCACAACCATTGGGTAGAAATCCCCTTTTGCCATCCATGGGCAGTTTTAAAACTACGCTTCATCCCGCTGGACTCAACACAACCACACACAAGGGTTCTGGGTGAACAACACAAAAACAAGGTCTTTCCCAATCCCTCTGCTACCCAAAACCATAAACATCACTGCTGCCAGTTTGATTTGGGATTTCAGGGAATGCTTACTAACTAGTGCATCAATGTTTGATTTAGCTTTCTACAGCATGTAGCAGACACTCATTTAAAGATGAACAAAATTCAAATGCAGAACAATTCCTCTAGACTACTTCCAAAGGCAGAAAGTCTTCCAACCTTAAAAGCTAATGCAGACAAAAATTTAGAATAGAGTACCTAGTCACATGTAATTTTGAAAAGAGTTTATTTCTGGGAACCAACTGTCTCCCAAAAATTCAATTTGCCCTGGGTCTGACCCTAATGTAAATCCTCACAGCCTGCTGTACTTTACAACAGCTGACTACAGCCACTCAGGGGTCCCAAATCAGTCAAGGGTCATCATAGGGGAGCAGAGATACATTGCAGCAACATGATATAACTCTACACAAAAGCTGGAATTGGTCAGCAGAGAAACCAATTTATGCCAAAGCCTACCATCTTCCAAGGAATTTTCAGCTGTGTTCAAGACAAAGGCAAAATTACAGGTACAATTTGACCCACAATCCTGATACTACCTCTCAGCATCTCACCAGGTACAACCCAGGAACATGGCAATCTGTTACAAATAGCACACTTTCATGAACTTTCATGCTTCTGTACAGAAAAGAGGAATTTTCTTAGTGTTTGTTTACGATAAACCAGCAAACATCACAGGAACTGCCAAGAAGAGTTCCTAAGGGCCCATATCCAAGGAAACTCAAAATAATGAAAAAAAAAACCAAACAAATAAACTTCACACCTTATTTTGATGCAGACTTGGCAAAGGTCACTCTTGCTTGAGAGCCATGGTGTGGTTTATTTCAACATCAGTCACATTTAACATAAACTGCTCTTGCATGCAGTGACAGCAGCAACCCAGAGGCTGGTTGTGCTTTTGTTCTCAGAGAGGAGCAGACTGCCTCATCCCCATCTCCAAAGAGAAAAGTAGCCAGTTCCCAGATCAGCAACAGCCTAGAGCCCAAGAACCATCCTACAGAAGTCACTTCAGCCCAGCAGGCCAATCTACTGCATGACCCACTCTGAAACACAGCAAGCAATTTAAGAAGCCATTTAATATCAACAGATATTAAAGCAACCCATGGAACCAGAGCTCCCAATGGTCTGCAACTCCGTGGGGAAGATTTTAGGCATCTATGAATTGAAAAGCTGTAATTAAATTGACTGAATCACAAATATAATACGACTCACTAATGTAAATGCAGGCTTGCACCAAATATTGAGTCTTACTTATGATCAATATCTACATCCACCACAAAAGGTGATGGTGAGCCATCTGTCTGGAGATGACACAGAGACCCAAGCAGGAAAAAACCATATGAAATTCCAAAAAAGCGTGAAAAAAAAAAAACAAACTGAAGTGCCTACATCCAAATGTCAAAAGCAAAAAATAACTAGTACACCCTCACAGTCAGTCTGCTTTACCAGAAAAGCACTTGCAGTAGGATGAATAGAAATCCTGAGCTACTGCAGGGATCACTGACATTCCACTTGGACCCAAACAGCAAAATAAGAGCTTAAACACCTCAGATGAGGCTGAGAAGGGGAAAAGAAGGCAGGGAAGGGAGATGTTCTCCTAAGCACTAGTCATGTGCCTGCAAGAAACAAGACCACACTCCAAGAGGCTGAGAATAAAGGAAGAATGCAGCATATTCACCATGCCCCAATGCTAGACCTCTTATCAAAGGAAAACAACTCTCAGGAAAACATGTGTGATTTTCTGATTAATAGCATTTACACTTCTGAAAAGGGAAAACATAGACACTGATTTGTTACTGCAGTAAGCTTCATCCAGGGCTTGCATTTCCAGACATTCAAATCACTACCTAATATAAGGCTGTCCCACTTCTCCATCATACTATCTACAGTGCATCATGTTTTAAATACCTAGCAGACAAAATGCCCATGCACCATACATCTAAAGGCAGAGCTATTTTATAGCTCCTGTTGTCCACAATCATATTAAGCACGTGGTCCAAATCACAGAGAAAAACAACACCTCTAGGCTTGCCAGTCCCATACTGGTACAAACATCTTGCATCATGTCTACAATCAGACATGCAACCTGGGAGCTTGCTTGTGCTTCTCAAAAAATCACATGCATCAATTCAACCAAAGTCCCTGCTTAGCACTGGAGCAGCACAAGCAGCCTCAGAAGCTCACAGGAGTCTCTCACTGCTATGTGTGCTGCAGATGCAGATGCTATGTTTGGTGAAGGGTCTGATACACAGAACAGGGCATTCGGGATGGAAGCACAAGCTGCAGAGATGCCAAACAAAACCTGCAACTAAACAAAACCAGTTTATGAAGGTAGGGGAATAAATACAGCCAGACAACCTGCGGTTCCCCACAGGCTGTGGGGCAGACACAGCTCAGCTGTCTGTGTAGATACAGATGCTGCTCTTTCCCCAGGAGAACTACCACGGGTAAAAACCTACTGCACATGCTCAAGATTTGGAATTCAGCCCTGTCAGTGCTGCAAGGCATGGTGGTATTGGAGATAAAATAAACAAACAAGAGCATTTTCCATGTGTCTCATTGCAGTCTGTTGTGCATGTCTGGCACAAGGTACCTGCAGCATTTTGGTGGCAGCAGGCAATAAACATTTGCTCAAATACTTTCCATAGTGAACAGGTTACATTTCTGCCACTACTGTGCTCTGCACAAGTCTTCCAGTAAGGAAATACAAACCTCTCCCAGCCCCACTTTAGAAGGAAAATGGGCAAAGTAAAATTAAAATTTAAGAAAATAATCCCTTACAGTCTGGTCTGAAATACGGTCTTCAATCCCCAAAAGTAAAATCTGAGATAACATTTCCTAGAATATAAGAAGTGTCTCCCTCTTTCAGAGTTGCATGCACTGGCCCCATCAGTACATTTCCACAGTGTCTGTCACTGCTCTGTCCTGCCCCAGGGCTGGTTGCGAGTGTGACACCTCCAGGAGAAGCAGCCTCATTGCTCCCAGGGGCATATACTGCCACTTTCGAAAAGACTGGGCCTCGGAAGACAAGTATCTCTCCAGCAAGTGCAACTACCTCATCCTGGGACTGGAATTACTTCACAGGCTCCAAACTACAGAAGGTTTTGCTTTACGCTGTGCTAAAAACAAGATCATGGGCTTAGTGGATCTGTGGCAAGGCCAGAGCCAGAGTATTTATGTAAAAAAATAAGGCACTGAAAAAAGAGAGAAACAGAAATCCCCCAGGAAAATGAAACTATAATCCCCACAGCTTGGCAAAGGGATTTGGAAGCTGGCATGGTTCCCACAACAACTTAACCCTTTATTTGGGTTACTTATTTTTGGTTATTTTCTTGCTGGTACCGCTTTCCCAAGGTGGAGCACTGGTTCAAGTGACCCAGGGTCAGATCCTGATAACAGGCAGTGAACATGCTCCCCACAGATGCACTGACTTTCCCTTCAATTGATATGGACATCCAGAAAGCCCCCAGTTGGGACAGAAGACTGAATATTGGTAGCACAGCCAAGCTGTAAGCTAGTGCCTGGTTCAGGATCTCAGACACAGAAGTGGTCCACTTTTTCCCTGCCTGCTTTAAGGAGGGACAAACCCTCCTTCTGCAGGCCAGGTTTCCAGCCCTTTGTCAGTCAAGTTCAGCCCTCTCACACCTAATAACCATCTGTCTGCAGTGCCACCATCACCTATCTCCCTACCCTGCCTCCAGCAATGAATTTCCCTCCCAGGTTTTCTGGTCTTACTATGCCTGCAGCCTCCTTAACCCACTTTTCATCAGGCAACTTAATCTTCCCCCTCCTGTCACCTGCACATTAAGATAAACCAATGTGAGAGGCAAGAGCTGAAGAAACAACTCTAGGCCTGGAAATATAGGATGTGCATCCTTCCTCCACCAGTCATTGCCCAGGTACCTGCCCAAAAAGCAAAGCCTTCCCAAGGCTAAGTCCTTTTTTCCTTCTGCCTTTAAGACATCAACTTCCCTTGTGCCATCTAATGAAAGATTCTTGTCAACTAACAGTACCCAGGGGCTAATGCAAGTGTTGGCTTACACCCTCTGGATAACTGCAGCAAAACAGCACAAGTGGGGCATCACCCATCCCAACTCAAACTTTGCACTCCAGTCCCACATTTCCATGGGGAAGGAAATCAGGATACAAAAAGTAGCAGAGATATCCCATGGCTTCTGATGGAAGTTCCCGGTACAGGAAATACTAGAGTGATGGGAGAGATTCACCTTCTACACCACAGTAAGTTCACCTAGAAGCACTGGAAAAGGATAATATATCAAGTTCACACCATCTGCTTCCTCCCAGAGTAATGCCATAGACAAATGACACCACACCTATTCGCATTTGTTTATGTATACACTTAATAAACTACACAGGAGAGGCATCATATACCTAAACCAGGTTGTACTTGGTAATATGTTGGGTCAACAAAACCTTAATTTGACCAGAAGTCACATACAGGCAGAGGTCACCATGACACCATATTATTTGCAGAGTGTGCTAAGCAACCTGCACACACCAAACCCGGAACAGATCCCTCAGGGAAAACAAATCCAGTAATAGCACAATAATAGATTGCATCTTCATGCCTATGTACACAGGGGCAGGAGCAGGCTTACACAGGCAGTTTTCACACCAGCATGTCCCAACTGCTTCACAGTTACAAACACTTTATTTAGAAGCCATAAGAATGTTCCTTCAGGGCCTTGAGCTCTTGTAATTCTCTAGCTTTTTACCAAAGCAAGGCAAAAAGAGGGAAATGCCTACTCAAGCAGTATCAAATAACCATCTGACTCACTAGCAGAACAAATTGTATGTTGAGCTTAAAAGCCCCTACCACCTGAACAGACCAATTGATACCATAAACAGCATACAATGTTCCATATGGACCAGTAACCGATGTCTTACTAGCAGCTTTCACAGTTACTTGCTCACACCAGAATAAAAGCTAGTCTTGACCTACCTCAGATCTAAGGGAGATAACTACTCAGCAGTTGCATCCTGTAACGTCACCATACTTCTCCAAGCTGAATAGCTTCTGCCATATATGCACCACTCTCCACTTTTCCCAGTCCTGCTGCTCCTGCTCTTTCTGCACAAATACAGACCCCTCATCATGCCTCCCTGCTCAGCCAGATCTTATTCTCCTGGTGAGGCTGCAGCAAGCACCTCTTTGCCTAACTTCAAACCCATCCCTTAACCAATTTCACTCCCAGATGAAATATGACTTAAGACAATAGTATCGAACAAGTCCTTGCTGACCACACGCATACTCCAGATTTTTTTCATAAGTCTGAAATGTTCAAACATGTTTAGATTATTGATTGGGAGGAGGGGGAATTGCCTCTGACCTACGTGCTTACTCTTTAAAGGGATCACACCCTCCAGCTCTACAACACCAGAAATTAAAATAACTGGTTAAACAAAATTTTTAACTATTTTACATTATGAAAATGCATTTTTCACAGAATTTTTCACAGAATTTTTCACAGTGAAGGCCAAGGAAAGGAGTTCATGGTGTCCCAAATACACTGCCCAAAACAGATGGCTGGAAAATGAACTCTCTTCTCAAATGCTTATAATTCTGCTAAAAGTTGTAACTAACTGGAAACAGTATATCCTGATGAGAAGTGTCAAGCTGTCCTAAACAGCACACAGGAAACAGGCTTAAAACACAAAGCATCACACCACATCTACCAACCCACCTGAGGCAGGACAATAGTCACTCTAAAGAGAGGGAAATGCTCAAGGGAACACTGGTTAAACATTTTGCTTTCCCAAATTTTCCATTAAACATCTTTTCCCTCAAACAAAAACTAGGAAATCATGACCCTGCTTCCCTTTCTGTTAAACATTTACATTCACCAAAAATGCAAAAGATGGTTTGTTTAGGGGCAGAGGGAAAGTTTTAATAAGTCAAAGGAAAATTCTGAATTTGCAAAATGTTCGTCTCCTGAGTAAATAGCCATTACATTAAGCAAATGCTCAAAGCTGATAAAAATTGGGGGTGGGAATTACTTTGTTCAAGATAACCCAAAAACCTTCTTAGTTTTTATATTAACAAAGTAAATCCTTCCAGATAATTACTTCTTACCACCACCAGCTTCACAGGAAAAAAAAAAAAAACACACTAGTGCAAATAAGGCTAGATTTCCATGCTGCTGTTGTTTGTTGGCTGTTACCTGAAGGAAGTCAGTAAAACTTGAAGAAGTCAAGCACTGTTCTTCAAAAACAGGGCAGAACTGAGCCCCTGACTCTGTGTGATAACACTGTGCATGCCAAGCTAAGCTACATGGCATTTCTGCCAGTGCATTAACATTCAAGGCCAATGTAAATCTCATATTTACCTGTACTAGAAGATTTACAGTCCTGCAAAAACATGTAAAGTATTTCTAATCTTCTTAGAAGGCACAGAAGATTTCAAGGTAGATTATGTTTCCCCTGTTTCCCCACTAACAAATCTACTTAACTTTATGCCTAAAGACTGGTCTTCTTTACTTTTGTTAACCAGACAACAAATCTAGTAGCTATATGAAAGAAATAAATGTAAGTGAAACTAAAGCTTGATTGTTTGGCTATAAAGCCATCATTTTTTCCCATTTAGTACCTGATACCTTGAGAGAACATCAAAAGACAAGGCATTACTAGAACAGTAAAATGAAAAAGGCAAGACTGCAAGGTCTCCAGGACAAGGAGTTATCTCTGTGTCAAACATTGGCACATTGTCTAACACAGTCTCAACAGGGAACTACAAACCGTATCAACTAAACCACTAAGCACTAACAGTCTTAGAGATGAAAAAAACACAGTCAGCTCATCCAGACCATTCTCTAAGACACTGCCAATCTGCTCCAAGCTGTATACTTTAAGGGATTAAATGTCAGTATCTTGAAATATGTAACTAAAACAACTGTGGAAAAAACCCACCAAAACAAAACTGTATAGTTTCAGGGTTGGTTCCACAGAAGTAAGTTAGATGCGAACAGTGTTGCATTTGCTCTTATAACTGTCCTGCTTCCGAAGGGCAGTTATTTCCCTAAGACAAATGATTGTGTCAGTCTTGTGCAACAATTTTATGACATGGATAGTCACAGTAGGAAAGAAGTCTATTTTTAGTTCTTATCTCCCATCTGCTCACACACAATTTTGCTTCAATATCAAGTCTATGATAACAGTCTGTCTTCTACACTGCACCTTACTACAGTCATCCCATTTGAAGTCCAATGTGGCTTCGGAAAGCATCTTTATAAGCAAACGGCTTGGGAAGTAATGTGCTGTGATGTTTAAAATAAGACACTACATGTGATCCCACAGAAAGCTTTGTTGCTGAAGACAGTAAAATAGTATGTCATATGTATGTAACCCCATGATTATAAGCAGCTGGCTTTTACAGAAAGCCCAGATCCTTCATTCTTCTGAAATAATGATGCCTGTTGTTACTACCATCACCTACGGGCCCCTAAATACCACAGCTTCACCCTCACAGATACTGCTGGCTCCTTTAGAAATAGTAATTCATTTACTTTGCAGAAAATAGCAAGGCAAGAGCATCACAAGGTTGCTAGTCCACACACAACACTGACGAGACAACTCAGACTTGCAAAGGAACACAAAATACTGTGTGGTACAGAGTGATCCCCAATCCACACTAACCCCATAAACAATCAGAGGAAAAATCAATGCATTTTAAGCAACACTAATTTGGGTACTTCTATTTTAGTGGGCACAACCTGAGACACACAATTCTCAGGGTGCTGAAATGTGACAGTAAAAAAGCCAAACACCTCAAGTGCTTTCACATGGTATTAAAATGGGCAGCCTAAAACTCAGGCTATTTTTAGAAACCTAGGCCACTGTGTTTTCTTTCTTCAAGTCACAAAAAACCATGGTAATCGAGTTCCTGAGCAGTCAAATGTGAACTTAAAAACGCTTTCCATGTGTCTCAACTTTACACACCTCACCAGTCTGATACCATAAACATAGAAACACGAAATAAAAGATAATGTGGTACACAGGAAAACCCTAACACTGCTGCAGAACAGGAGCATGCCTCAGACTGTCTACCACTGCAGCACAGCCATGTCATTCACTGCCAGCTAGCAGAACAGTGCAAGCACTACAAGCTCTCCTTTTCTGGATACTAACATTCTATTACAGCTAGACAATACCTTGCCTTCCAACTACACCTCACCTTGTACAAGAACTTCTACCTCCCTGACAGAGCTCTTGCCAAGATATCATACAAAATCCCTGCAGTAACTACAAAGATAGACTGCTTGGTAGAACATCAGCAGAGCACTTAGGACATGCCTGTGACCAGGCTAGCAGTGGAAATTACAAGGATGGAGTTGCCATTGTGCAGGTAGCTTCCTAATGTTACTACTACAATTCACATTTGTCACCTTTGTACAAGGGCAAGAAGGGGACAAGCTTTTGTTTGCATTTAAGTAATCATGGCAGGAGTCTAGCACACACACTAATTTAATTCTGAGCTAAACTGCTTCAGCTCAGACTCCAGCTCCATTTATTTAGAGTGACATTGACTACACTATGCTGTCAAACACCAGACCACAGACACCACTTCACACATGTTGGACTGGACCCAGCAGAGACACATGCTGGCAAGCACTGACAGAAGCCTCAAGTTTGCCTGAGTAACACAATTACTTTGGGGAGAGGTCACCACCTTACTCACTCCACCCAAACTGCAAAACATTAGTATTTCTCCCCTATAAGTAAAAAAAACCCAACTAATGAAATACAAGCAGTGACAGTTTAATCATCGTAAAGGGAAAATTAGGCTAATGCAAAACCCTAGTCCCAAACAAGATACCCAAACTAGTCAATGGTGCATTTCTTAATGCACAAAAAAAAAAGCCACAAAAAACAGCACCATAATCTCAGATCAGGACAGAATGTCTTTCCTTATACTTCCAGAATAGTTAATCTATTTGATTAATCTCCCAGCACTGCAGCTCCCATCCATCTGATGGCACGGCAATTTGAAAAAGCCTCACTTGCACTTTCACAAATGTATGAAGTCTTTGTGGGAACCACAGACAACACAAAAAAAGGAAGTTCCTTTTAGAAGACATTATTTGAAGAAAGCATGCAACATCACTACTGCTCAGATTCCCAGCACTGCACTCATATGTACTGCATCTTCAGAATAAGTAACAAAAAAAGCCATGTTACCTGGAGCATCAGTTCACAGTCATCTCTACCAACAAATATCATCTCCCGGGGGAGCCGATGGCGAATGCCAGTGCTGCTCACCAAGAACCACGAAGTCACGCTCATTTTGGCACTTGGTATTTAATCTGTATACATCCTAAGCAAAAAAAAACCCAACAAAACAGTGAGCTACTGATGACATATGCAAATACACCAGTGCATAGCTGCAATTCCAAATCTCCCTGTGCCATGCGACTCAGCACTGCCTTTTATACTTTATGTTCATGTCTTAAATGTCTCATGGCAACCAGCAGTTCTGAAGTCTGTGCCAGGACCTCCTGCCCAAGTGCCACGTGTGCTGCATCCCTGTAAGCAACGTAAGACTAAGGTTGTGAAGAATGGATTATTCAAAAAATCAAGCATGCAGCTGAATCCGATCAATTAAACGATAAGGCGGGGGCGGGGGAATCTCTTTTCTAGAACACTTCCTCATTGCTAGTATTGTGCACAAATCATGGCTTCAGATTCTGCCATCATCAAAGATCTGGACCCTCACAACTGTGAGGTGCCATAACCAGGCTCCTCTAACCTTTCAAAGTACACTCCCAGGAGTGGTTACACTAATGCTGGGAGAAGAGCCTCCCTATTGCTCATCCCACTTCCACACTGATGTAACTTGGGAGCCCACAAATCCTTCCTTCCTTCCTGCATGAGTTGGTCCAAACACGCTGCTACCCCAGGTCAGGAACTACCGGCTGCAACTCCCACCGGAGGGGGGTGTCGACGTACACGGTCCCTCTTTCCCATGAGAGTAACAGGGCCCAGGTACAGGCTACCCAGAGGGGTTGTAGAGTCTCCTTCGCAGGAGACGTTCTAAACCCACCTGGACATGTTCCTGTGCGATCTCCTCTTGGAGATCCTGCTCTGGCATAGGGGTTAGACTAGATGATCTCCAGAGGTCTCTTCCAACCCCGACCACTCTGAGATTCCCCCGCAAAAGGCAGAGAAGTGCAAGCGGCTGCAGCCGGCGAGGGCAGCAGCAGCAGCACTTATCGGGGACTGTCCCAGCCACACCTGTTTGTTGTCGCTGCAACAGCCCGCTCCCGCAGCCTCTCCGTGCGGCCTCACCCCCGCCCTCTTCCACAACGTGACGGAAAATAAAGTGGCTCCCACCCTCTCCTCACTCACTTCCCAGGATCCAAGTGGCACCGAGGTGACGGAGATCTCCATTGTATCTCCGCAGCACGCAGCGGCCCCATCTCCGCACCCCCATGCTCCCCGCCCCAAGCGACACCGCCGGGAGGCTGAACGGCCTCCGCGACGAGGCGCAGGCCCAGGGAGGGGGCGGGGGCGGCACCACCCGCCCAGGACACACAGACCCGTGTCATGGCCCCGCCGCACCGCGCCCGGCCCTNCCGCGCGCCGCTCCCGACGCTCGCCCCGCCCCCGTGCGCGCGACAGGTTCCTCACGTCAGCGCCCACGGCCTCGGCAGCAGCCGGAGTCACGCGGGCGTTCGCGCCTCTCAGCCCAGGCACCTGCGCGGCCTCTGCGAGCTCTCTCAGCACCGGACCCTCGGCTGAAACCCCCGGCACCTCTGAGTGGGGGGGCGCAGCCGGCCCGGACCTTTGGAGGAAGAACGGGCATGGTCGGCGTGCTGGGACAGGTGCTGCCCCTACTAGGAACTAGGGCAGGTCCTAGCTCAGTCTCTTCCCACTCTCCACCAGATTTAAGGATTGTGTGGGCATTTATCTCCACATGCATCGTTCAGGGCCTCTGGCAGGGCGGTACCTGAAGGCCACTGGCAGGACTGAATGCATTCCAAGTATTTGTTGACGCAAAAGGATGTGCCATTTAAGGCCGCCTTCTGAGTTGGATGCGACTAGAAAATTCCTGAGAAGCAGTAAGTGCAGGAGGTGGTGACCACCCTTCCCATCAGGAGGAAGACTTGAGTATCATGGTAATGGATCTTCCTGTTCCCCAGTGCAAGAGCTTTTTTAAGAGAGCTTTCAGATCCTGCAGAAATCGGTGGAGCTGCAAACAGCAGTAGTCTCACAACAGATCACTAGCTCCAGGTGAGGAATGACTGTAAGAAGATAGCAAGTTCATAGTGAGGTTTCTACTGTCTCATATTCCATGGAATGGAATGGAATTTATATGGAAAGGTGTCTTTACATATGTATGCTGTATGTTTGGGTTTTAGTAGCATTTCTCAGTCACTTTCAGGAGTTTGCCTTGGTGTCCTCATTGCTCTTGTTTTCACTTTTGGCTCAGGATGTAGCCTCGATAAAGCCTGATGGCACTGAAGCCTGAATGGTCCTGTACACCATTCACTAGCACAGTCCTACAACTATGTCACTCTGTGGGCCTACTCCTGTCCTTCAGCTCTACTGCAGGGCTGAGTAGCCAGGGAGGAAGGAGTGAGTGGCAGCAGGACTGTGAGGAAAGAAGTAAAACAGCATTAATGCTTTTCCAACTTTTTGATAAACAGTAGGACTTTGTCATGATTTAATTAATAGTATTATTACCTTCTTTAATCAACATCTGACTTCTTCCCTGGTAGATACACCATGTCCCGGGGTGATTTCAAGGTATGATTATCTTCAAAGGCTTCAAAGCTGGCTGAGGCTGCAGCATTTGTATTTTATTGGAGTGAGTGCTCTCAGTATCTCCTCAGAGCAGAGCACCCCACCCTTGCATCATGTCATGTCCCTTAGACACCAGGCAAGAGGATGGAGTGAGCAGCCACCACTCCTGGAGTGCTTTAAAAGCTTTGAGTGCTGCCCGTAAGGTAGAAGAAATCCTTTATAAATAAAAATGCACTTCACCATGTTTGCCACTTTGTCCTGTCATTGAGCGATACTTAATGACACATAGCTTAAGTTTGTGTAAGTATTATTCATTTCTTTCCTGAACTATATCTGTTTCCTGGAGAGGCTGCTCTATGAGCCCATCTGAAGAGCATCTCTGTCTGCTGCAAGGAAGTAGGATAATTTACTTCTTTGTACAAGCCTGCCATCTAGGCAAATCTTTTTTATAACTTACTATGAAAAGGGTAGTGATTGCTTTAGTCACTCTTTAAGCCCAGTTGTACTATTCATTTATGCATGTGTATTTATTTGAGCAGTCAGTACTTCACTATTTATAGAGAAGTAGTTCCTGTTCCCACCATGCATCTTCTGACCTGACTGAAGATGTGTTTTAGGCCAACACACTGGGCCTGGCTGAATGCTGCATTACAGCTGTTTTATTTTATTCCAGCAATCTAAAGGGAATAAAAAAGCTAAAAAGTGGAGCCCTTCCTTCTCCTCCTCACCTCTTCCAAAGTAATGAGTGGGCACTGGGGTCTGCAGATATGCTGGTGATACACTGTCATCTCTAAATCCCAGGCAGAGAGTCTGTCTGTGGAGAAGAGGAAATGTTGTGCTTGGTTTATACTTTATGACACAGGTGGCAGAAGGTTCACTTTAGCATACGTTGTGCAGAGTAAGGACCAGTCTGTGTCCCAAAGCCCTCATATTCCCAGTAAACAAGAAGACTGAAGGTGAAATTAAAATGTTCAGGCAGAAGAAAAGTAACAGGTCACAGAGCTATCTCTAGGAATGCCAGAGTTCAGCTCATTTGTTCTACTGAAATACCTTTTGTGTGACACCCTAAGCCACAGCTTTCACCACTTGGAGCAGAACCACTTGAGATCCCACCATGCCCAGAGGCCCTGAATTAAATCAAGCATTTTCTGCCAGGCTCTGATGTAAGAAAGTTTTTGACAAGAGTTCCCAAAGGTGAACCATCTTCCTGCAGAGGAGGCTTCTGTTGTCAGATTCATCATAGCCTAGTCCAGATACCCTGTGTAGCTTCCTCTGAAGGGCACTTCACCCTGGGCACGAGCTAAAGGAAAGATTTTTGGTTATTGCTAAGATGCTGACATGATGAGTAACTTATAAGTAAAGGTGTGCAGGACTGCTAGGTGAACTCTGTCCAATTAACCCATCAGTCTGGCTGAAATCCAGTGAGTGTGCAGCTGCAGGTATATGTATTCATAGGCACATGAGCAGCACGTGAATTCCTGTCTGCTTTGCATCAAAGATACTGTAGTAGTAGTCATCACACACTGTTCCCCAAGATTTTTCATATGCTTTTTATTAACTTTGAGGTGCATCAGGAGAGGTTCATAAGTAGGTCATGTATGGTTTCCTCACCCCCCTCTTCACTCAGGTGGATTCTGCTCCCTCATGATGACTTTATTTCCCAGAAGGCCCAAATTGCAGCCAGGCCAGTTCTTCAGGCCCCGCTGTAGGGAGCTGTGAACTCCCAGTGTTTGCCTCCAGCATTCTAAGTTCGGATCAGGATTTCTACCTTGATTTTTAACGTGGGCGGGAAAAAACTGTGGACTTTTGCAAAAGGATGCTGCAGGTCTGAACCTGTGTCCTTTATTCAGCTAATGATGCTGCTGCCTGCCAACAAAAAGTGCAGGATCAAGCTCTTTCCTATAGAGCCTGAGACCAAAGCCTTTCATCACTGATTATCGGCATGACTGGATCATCAGAAAATGCAAATAATCCCCTTTCTGAGGCTGTACTCTTAACATGCCGTTTTTATATTCTTTCCCCTGATTTTTTGGGGTGCTTGTTGACTGATTTTTAAAATTTTAAAGGTACAACAAGGGTGAGGGGAG
>VZRI01004739.1:32595-66563 GCA_013397515.1 Upupa epops
TGATTCCTTTGGGTGAAATGACTGCCTTGTTTCTGTGAAGAGGAATTCTTTCCGATGGCAGGAATGAAAGTTTAGAGTGAAAGACCTTTTTTCCAGGAGGTTCACATCCTTTTCTAGAGTTTGTCTCGTGCGACAGCAGAGCAGCCCCAAAACAGAGGGGAAGGGCGAACACAACAAACAGGTTTGATTTATTAAGTACAGTCTGACAGCAAGAATTTCAAGGAAAAGCATAAAGCAAGTTGCTTCACTGACTTCAGCCTGAGGCATAACCTGGAGCCCATCGTGGGACACAGCCCTGAACACCACCCCGTGCACTGAGGCGGGAATCAGGGCTGAGTGTCTCTTCACACTCTGCTTCTCCTTTACCTTACAAGGGGATAATCTGGCCCTGGCTCTCACTAAGCAGAGATAGCTTCCCCCACTTGACAGGCCCTGATAAGCTTTTCTCCTAGGGGTTTTTTTTCCCCTCAGACATTGTCTGATAGTGTGGGTGCATGTTTTTAGGAGAACAGGGCTGTTTTCTGTCTGCTTGGTCTCCCGCTTGAAGTATGAAGAGAAGTCACTGGTGTTTACTCTCACCGAGTACATGCCATGGCAATCTCTCACCCAACTATTGAACTGTTTGTGTTCCTGTTTACTTTTTCTATCGTTAATTGTCAGGATGAAGAGAAAAAAGTTCCATTTTTAAATAGTTTGCAAAAAAAAACATGAAAGAAAAAAGAAATCCAAGCAAACCCCATCACATCCAGACAGCTCAGACAGCACACTGGAAACATCTGTCTTTACTACATGGAGCAAGTGTCGGAGAAATCCTGCTTGACTTCATGTCCCACTGTTTGTGGGACACAGTTCCAAATGCTGACAGCAGTTAGGGTGAAAAAAGATGTAACCCAACAACTCGTCTGGATTACAGTCCTTCTTCCTTTTCATTATTTTTCCCTCTGTAAATAGGACAGAAGGGCCAGTCCCAGGGTTGCCTGTTGGCAGTGATGAAAGGGGTATCGCTGTGGGTGTATAACGGCTTATCTTGGAGAGATAACACAGATGGCTTGGTCCTAGCTGTATGTGCAACTCTATTTTTAGATCTTTTAATTAGAAGCAGCCGTTCTCCATAGAGAGAGATCGTTCTTCTGGCTACTCGCTGTAGCTCTCGGAAAAGAGTTACAAGGGGGTATCTCTATGTGAGTAAGGCTAATGTGATTTATACCATTAATTTGTTTCCCAGAATTGCTTTCAGTTTAAGATGAACATTAGCAAAGATTTGTGGTTTGGTAGAAAGATCCGTGTGCTGTATCAGCACTTTCAGCCTTTTTTTTTCCCTTTGAATCCTCCTTTTCCACGGAAACTGCTATAAATTAAACACACAAAAGTGCAGATGAGGCTGTGGGGAGGACAATAGCATTAAGCTGGTAGAGGAGAGGAGTAATGAATAGCTTGCCACATCAATATTGATCAAAAGCACGGGAGTTAAATACTGGTGTGTGTGGTGGTTAAACGCGACCTATTGTTCTTTATCTTGTTTCAGAGCTCCTCTGTTTTATTTTAATGGTATTTATAAAAAAGAAAAGTATGAAGTGCTGTGTACTCGCAACCAGGGGAGTGATACTGCAATAGATTATAGAGTAAACTCAAGGCGGCAGCGGTTATAAAAATGCCAAAGTATTCAAGTTATTTGTGTACAGATAATTGCCTGGCGATGATAGTCCCATCCTCCAACCCTTCCATCATAAATATTCCCACTTCACAATTAGTCTCTGAGAAACCCCAGCAGTCGTTCAGTGCGGCGTACTCTTCCCTCCCCACCTTGAAGATAAAACTTCCCTTTTATTTCTCCCAGGAGACTGCACGGTATCTGTTGGGATGTCTCGTTCAGTACCTGTCAGGAATTATTACTGTGCTAATGACTTTCTCGTTGAGAGCCATCGATGCCACACACTGTGCCGAGCAGAAGCGAAATTGCTGGATCCAGTAGCACTGGTGAATCTCACAACCCAGCAGCATACGACTGCATTTGCTGGGAAAGCAAAGCCCCTCAGTGTTGCTCAGCCATAACCTGGTTTTCCTCCAGTACCGTTAGGATGTGCTTTGTCAAGGACATGTAATGCCTTACTAGTTGAAGGCACTAGTTTAGAGGTTGAATGGATATTGGGAGAACTTCAGACAGGAAACCTGCTACCTCTTCAGAACCAAGTGCTCTGAGAAGTTTTAACTGATTCATGAGCAGCTCAGAGAGCCAAGAAACTGCCACCAGCTCCTCATCTCAGCAAGGACCGGAATGCAACTGTGTGCCAGCACCTGAGCTACCACATGCACCTCTGAGAATGTCCCCAGCCAAAGGCAGAGCTATCACTCACCCCATCATACACTCCAGGGAGCTGATCCAGCCCGTAGTGATGGATGGAAAGAGGTGCAGCCACAGAATGAGGGGCAGTGGTTTTAAACCAGAGCAGGGGATATTTAGCTTGGACCTTAGGAAAGAAGTTCTTTACAATGAGGGTGGTGAAACACTGGAACAGGCTGCCCAGAGAGGTTGTAGAAGCTCGATCCTTGGAGCCATTCAAGGTCAGGCTGGCTGGGCTCTGGGCAATCTGTTCCAGATAGTGATGACCCTGTTTGTTGTAGGAAGGTTAGACCAGATGGCCTTTGGAGGTCCCTCCCAGCCCTATGATTCTATGATTTTATGACTACTAGTTACAGCCTGAGAATGACAGTTGAAATGAATGGTAGGAAAAATGCAACTTTAAATGCAGACGTGTAATCAAATCATATTTAAAGAGTCTGGCGTTGCCCTAAGTATAAACAGAGTGGTTTGTTTCTGAGGAGAACCCATCATTTACCGGGCAGATCCATTGATCTCCCAACCCTCCACCCCCTAAATCAAAGCTACAAGGGTTGGAACTCTTTAAGGTCCCATCCAACCAGAACCGCTCTATCAATCCGCGAAGCAAGAGCAGGACCTCACCGTATTCTTTCAGAAATGTGGTGGCTCCTTTCAGGTTTAAAGAGATGAAGTTGTTCATGCAAACACTTTTTTCTAAGAACAAACCGTGTGTGTATATCTAAGAGAAGTTGCCATGGAAATGCACGAATGTTTTTGCTCCTCTACTCAGCAGTTGTTAACATTTCTCCCAGCAATTTTTGTCCAGTTCTGAAAAGTTCAATCACATTCAGCTGGAATATTTTACTGGTGCCCAGTCGCGTTCTTTTATTAACTGGATATCGCATCCAGTTGCTAATCCTGAACAGGCTGCTAAAATTAGTGGCTACTATTTTGAGTACCCAGTTGTCGCTAGTCGGGACGGCTGATGAAGAACGGCATTTGTGGGCGTGTGGCGGCAGCGAGCTGGGGACCCCGAACGTTGCTCAATGCGGCCCCGTGCTTTCAGACAATAGCTGCCCATATTCGGTGCAGATGTGATTTCCTTCTTCGCTGAGATTTTCTGTGCATTCTAAAACGTGTTGAGAGGTCATTATGCGTTACAGCTCCAGCTCTCCTTCCCCTTCTCCTTTGCAGTTGTTCATCATTTTGCGTTCCGTGTCGACTCTCCTTCCAACGCTTGGTTGTAACCCAAGAGGGCTGGGCTCTGTTTTTCCTACATTTATCTAAGGTTTGAGCAGAATTGTTTCGGTTTTGTATTATTCAAGGGCAGGGAGACGTCTCTTTCCCCCCACACGTTTCCAGCTGACTATTTTTCTTCTAACTTGGCTTGAGGCTTGCAAACCAAGCCAAGTTTGATGAGAGCTGGGTAAGTGATGTTTTAGTACACAGAACACTTTAGGGAAGATTTTGGGAAGACCATCTGTTTGGCTTCAGCTTTTATCCTCACACCCTGTTAGGGACACACAGTGGTTAGCGCCTGCCAGATCCCCGCATCACGGGAGCTGTAGGGCAGGTAATATCAGTTGTGTTTGAACAGAGCCTGGAGCACTTGTCTTCTCCTAGAGAGACAATCGCCTTCACATGGGCATGGAGGGTTTCTTGGCTCTGTTTCTACACATAGAAGGTCATAACTGTGGGGAAGTGCTGCCTGCCAGAGCTGACATGAAATACCTGTAAGGTTGGGGGGGATCTCAGTGTGGCAGCGCCCCGAGCTGACATTCCTTCTCCCGGAGTGACACGCTCATTAATGAACTTGGCTTTGTGTCCAGGGTTTAGTCCAAATCTTAAAATGCATTAAGTTTCTGGGAAATGGAAAGCAATTTGTGCATATATTATATGACCATTTATGCAAGAAAACAGAGAGGCCCCAGGTTGTGGCATCTGTCACTTGGGTTGTGGCGGTGGGGGATGTTAAACTATTCTTGGCCATGCAGGACCTATAATGTCATTGCTGGCACCTGCAAGGACTCAGAGATAATCACAGAATCACAGAGTGTTAGGGATTGGAAGGGAACTCGAAAGATCACCCAGTCCAGTCCCTCTGCCACAGCAGGAGCCCCTAGATCCAGTCGCATAAGAACAGTCTGGGAGGGTTTTAAACATCTCCAGAGAAGGAGACTTCACAACGCCCCCTGGACAGCCCCTTCCAGGGCTTTGTTACCCTCACCAGGAAGAAGCTTCTGCTCTTGATGTGGAACCTCCTGTGTTCCAGCTGACATCTGGTGCCCCTTGTTTTATCATTAGATGACACATAACCATGAGGTTTTGAAAAGAATATGAGCAAGTTAGGTGCAGCTCTCCTTACAGGGCGATGCTCTGCATCCTTTGATGCTTATACCCATACGTCTGTGATTCTAATCTCTGTGTCCAAGGGCAATATTAAGCTGCTCCACATGTGCTCCAGTCAGGCTGTGGTTGTTGTTCTTAAAGACAAATTAGATGTAGCTGAACCTGGACAGGTGCTGAAGGACTTTGGGCAAGGCAGCATGGAGCTGAGCAGAGCGTCTGAAGAGCTGCATGAGAAGCTGCAAAGCGCTGAAGTGTGTAGGTTACTTGGGGTTTGCAGGTTGCCAGTGCAGGATTCTTTCAAATGATGCAGAGTGTTTGGGTTGCAAGATTAAACAGAGAGGAGAGTGAGCAAATTCTGCAGAGTCACTTCTTAAAAATAATGAGTTTTTAGAGAGAAAGCAGGTGTTTACACCCTGTGGGTGGGTACCATGGCCTCATCAATGGGTTAGGGCTGTAATCCTCTTGAAATACAGTGAGTCTCACCTGATTTTTTAAAGCAAGCCACTGCCATTGGCCTCAGTATGTAAGAAGTATATTGGTAAAACGACCTCTCCCCCACCTTACAGAGGGCTAGACCTCTCACTCGGTGGCAGATGCTGTGGAGTTTTTACACACCAGGAGATTTAGATTGGTTATTGTTGGGATTAGAGACAAGCAAAGGAAAAGAAAGATGCCCATGGTGAGCAGAGATGATGGGAAGATCTGTAGAGAGGGTTCCTTGATGAAGAACAGCTACGACCTCAGCACCAATGCCTTTAAATCCAAATCAATCAGACATTTGTTTCCCCATGGTGGAGGGGGATGCATTCAGGGACGATAAAAACTGCTTCACCAAGTTTCAGCTCTCAAGGCCAGATTCTGAGCTACTGTAAATCAGTTTTCTTCCTTTCTGGAATAAATCAGGGTTGTAACTTGAAATCTTCAGTCTTTGCAAGAAAGGAAAGATGAGAAGACAGGGTTTCTTCCCTTGTAGCAACAAGCCTTGGGTTTTTTTTTGCTTTCTTGGTGTTACGTTATACTTTGAATACAAACTCCAGCAATAAAATGCAAAGATAAAGATGAAGGCCAGCTGTAAATATACACCCAGACTATATTTCTTCTGGATTTGAAGCCTTCGCTTGTCACAGCTCAAAAGATCCTGTATGCAAAGTGCCAAGAGATTAGCATTTTCCACTGCTTAGCATGCGCCGCATCTCGTCGAGCTCACAGAGGAGTAGCTTGTGCGTCGGTTCCTGCCTCAGTCGCGAAGCATCGTGTTATGGATTGCCTTCGTAAACAAACATCAGAAGCTGGATTATCTCGCTGTCATTCTGGACACCGATTGCTTGAGTCTCTGGCTCCAAGAGCATCGTGTGCTCTGGCGGCTAATGGTTATCTTTATGGTTCTTCAGGTTTATCGGATGGATCGGACACTGCGCTGATTCTTTTCCACTCTTAAATCACTGGAAGGAATAAGAAATAACTTGAAGTTTGTTTAAAAAGATCACAGAAGTAATTCTGGAGATTCAAGAACACACTCAAAGCTGCCAAGCAGAGATGAGCCTTATCCTTTTGATCCTAGCTTTATGCTCTGTTATGCTTCTATTTCTCTGGCTGGTTGGCACAATAGGCGCAGTCTTTGTAGTCCAGTCTATCATCCAGAGTTATCGATGTATCCAGAGTTACGCCAGCTTCATTATGAGACCTTAGAGCAGCATTCCAGTACTTAATGGGGGCTATGGGAACCTGGGAAAGGGCTCTTTGTCAGGGACTGTAGTGGTAAAATGAGGGGTAACACATTTAAACTGAATGAGGGCAGATTTAGATTAGATGTGAGGAAGAAATTCTTCCCTGTGAGGGTGGTGAGATGATGGAACAGGTTGCCCAGGGAGGTTGTGGATGTTCCATCCCTAGTTCAAGGCCAGGTTGGACAGGACTCAGGGCAACCTGGTCTGGTGAGAGGTGTCCCTGCCCATAGCAGGGGCTTGGGACTGGATGATCTGTGAGGTCCCTTCCAATCCATTCTATGAATTCAGGGATGTAAAGAGGGCCCAGCACTCCCTCCAAAACTCTGATACTCTTATGCTAAGGATGCTCCTGCGCTGAGGATGATTCATTCGCTTCAGTTATTGCTGTATCCATTAGAATGACCCCAATTTACCAACCCACATGTAACAGGAGCTCTGTGCTGGTTCCCATTTCCCTTTGTTTCTGCACCTCTTGATGTTCTCCTGTGACTCTGCTATAGGGTTTGATGCACGCAGTGCAACTGAGAGGCTTGTTATGTCAGATAATTAATTTAGTGCTCAGCATTTTCAAGAGCAAACCCATTCAAGTTTATTTCATAACTGGCATAGCCTTCGTGCAAGTGCTAATTGTTTATATTCCCTTCAACAGAGCCTCCTGCTGTTCTCTTTCATTTGAAATAATTACCAAAGTTTAGACTTCCAGACAATTGTATTAAAGGGAATCATACAGTGCTGCTTAAACAATCCTTTGAAGACTGAGAGGACAGCTTTCATAGCTCTTTTACGCAGTCGTTTTACATATCTGAAGAGAGAGAGAGGCATAAACAGAATTTATAGCCCTCTCCATACTTTTATGACTCACGAGTATCAAATAGAAAAGGCAGAGCTGCTGGGGCTGTGTCATCAGCTGGGAATGTAGCTTGGCACAGGCAGCCTCAGCGGTGTGAGGAGCTGCACTAATCCTCGATGAAATTCTCCGGGTGATCTGCTCCTTGAGCCCTTAATGAGTAACCTGGCAGTCATTAATTTAATAGCCTAGTAAACAATCTGCTATTTCTTCGGCTGGTTTTATAACACCTATCCCCCCCTGCCTTGTGGGGCCACTGTGAGGGCTAATTAGTTCGAATATGCTCTATTATTTAATAACTCCTCAGCGCTGGTGTAATTCAGAGTCACCTCAAGGGAAGTGATTCTGCCCCTTTATGTAATGTCCCCTGCTGAGACCTCACCTGGAGTCCTATGTCCAGCTCTGGAACTGTTCCGAAGGGCAGGGAATGATAGGATGAGGGTCATGGTTTGAAGCTGGAAAAGGGCAGAGGACAGGAGGACAAAGTTGTTGAATCTGAGGGTGGGGGATCCCTGGAACAGGCTGCCCAGAGAGGGGGTGGAGGTCCCATCCCTGGAGCCATTCAAGGTCAGGCTGGACAGGACTTTGGGCAACCTGGTCTGGTGAAAGATGTCCCTGCTTGTTGTAGGGGGGTTGGACTAGGTGACCTTTGGAGGTCTGTTCCAACCCCATGATTCTACATTTCATACAGAAGCCGTTAGAAAAGAGAGGGTGTCACCTCCTCTTGTGCTCAGCTGAATTTCTGTGACTATGGTAGCAGGGCTGGATTGCAGAAGCAGCTGAAAACCACTCCTCTCCCCTCTTGTTGCGCAAGAAGAGGTCCTCACAGAGGAGAACGTGCTCCCTTCTTCCCAGCCAGCCCATCTTTAAGCAATTGCTCGCCCGATAATTTCATGTATGAACTTTCTCAGAAGCATCAGTAGGTGCATCCTGCTTCTAGGGCTTTGCTGGATCTCACACAGCCAGCTACAGGCTTGTGAAATTCCTGGAGCTGGGACCACCAATCAAACCTTTGTGTTGGTGATTGAGGAGGGGAAATTCTTTCCTCTGTCTGCACTGAATCAGTGCCCCAGTTTCATCGAGATGCACTCGTATTCATTTCCTGCCTGGGACGCTCGGGCATACTGGGAAGTGTTAAGCAATTGGGATTCATCCCAGACAACGGAGCGTTTCGTTTTTAGCTTAAGTGATACAGCGTGTTACGGTTGGGAAGCTCTGTGCCACAGTTCAGACTCAATAGAAGCAGCAGACCTTACAGACACAGACTGCTGTTGCAATAAGCAGAAAATAGAGAGTTTTATATTAAACCTCCACCCCCTCCCTTCTTTCCCTCCCCTTTAGCATCTTGGAGACTTCAACGGGGTGAAAGTGCCTTTCGTGAGCGTCTATCACGCTGGGCTGTTGGGAGGGATTTTGTCATACTTGGCTGGTGAGGACCGGTCCTGGGTGAGCTCTGTCTCCCCGTACCTGCCGTCCTCCCCGTGCCAGCAGTTGTACACGGCGGGACGCTGCAGAAGCGCTGCCTGTGACCCACCAGCTATGAGGTAGTGTCTCAGACTCAAGCTCAAGGAATCCATTCATGCGTTCCTCTGTACGATGACGGCACTGGAGCAAAGTTAACTTCAACATGAGTTTTCAGGCTGGTAGTAAAGAAAAAGCACCCTCAACGCAAGGAACAACCAGATCACACTTTGGGGACTAAATATCTTGATCTTAACAGCGCAGGGAAGGCTCCCGAGCTGGGTTTGTAAAGTGCTCGCACCGAGGCATTTTCATATTGAATTAATTTAGCTTATACTTGGCTATTTCACGTCTCTTGCAACAGATCTTGAGAGCGTAAGGTATGAATTTCAGTGTTGGATTTAAATACTGCTTTGCTTTCCAGCTAGGAACATGTGATCGTGTTCTTTTTCACAGGCAGAAGGAGAATCTCCCTTGTTCTTAATTCTTACTGGGATTGTCTTCAGCAAAACACAAAGCAGGGTCTACCCTACCGTTGCTAGGAGTTTAGGCTGGAAGAGACGATCAAGATTCTTCTTAGGAAGAAGTTCTTTCCTGAGAGAGTGGTTGAGCACTGGACCAGGCTGCCCTCCACTGATGGGGTGGAGTCCCCATCCCTGGAGGGGTTTAAAAGGAGAGTAGCTAGAGCACTTGAGCAGGTGGTCTAAGGGTTAGGGAGATGTTGGGATGAGGACTGGACTTGATCCTGGAGATCCTTTCCAGCCATAGTGATTCTATGATTCATAGAATCATAGAGTGTATTAGGCTGGAAGCAACCTCCAGAGGTCATCTAGTCTGACCCCCCTGCAGTGAGCAGGGATGTGTCTCACTAGACCAGATTGCTCATCCAGTCTGATCCTGAATGTCTCCAGGGATGGAGCTTCCACCACTTAAGATCAAGTCCAACTATTCCTCCATCACTGGCCACATCCCCGCTAACCCCTGTGCCTCACCCCACATCTCCACAGCTTTTCAACCCCTCTAAGGATGTGGATTCCACCACTGCCCTGGGCAGCCTGGGGGAAGGCTTGACAACCTTTTGGAGGAAGAAATACCTCCTAATATCCAATCTCACCCTCCTCTATTTCAGCACGATTTGCTCAAACCCCAGTTAATTTACTCCTTCTGCAGGAATAGTTCTCATCTCTCCAAATGGGAATGAGAAATCATAGGGGTTATACGCAGTAAGCATAAAAATAATTAGGATTGATTTAATAACCCCTTCTAAAAATGCAGGAGCAATATCTCGACGACAAAAGAATCTCAAAGTCTTGCTCTTTTTCCAGAAATGATGGACAAAACCACTCTGCCAATAGTTTTTGTCTAGAGGAGTTAGAATAATCTCTGTCCTGTTGCTATCGTAGCAGAACATCCGTGTTCTGGGCACTCTTTCTCCTCACGGATGTGGATTTAAAGTATAATTGATCTTCTGAGGCTTAATTTCACAAAGTGATTGCAATTTATAGCATTGTGGACACGCTGGGGCAATGAAGTCCTGGTGAGGCTGGAGCTGCAATGTGTTCAGTGCTGATTTGTGCGGTGCAATCCCATCTCTATGACCTCTGTGTGTGTGTGGTGGGACCCTGCCAGAGCCTGCAGGCTTGAGCTCATCCCTGACCCGGTAAGGCTGGAGTAGGTCCAGAGGAGCAACAGATTGGTGAGGAGAGGCTGAGGGAGCTGGGGGTGTTTAGCCTGGAGAAGAGGAGACCCAGGGGGGACCTTCTCCCTCTCTACAACTTCCTGAAGGGAGGTTGTAGTCAGCTGGGGGTCAGGCTCCTCCCAGGCAACCAGTGATAGGATCAGAGGGCAGAGCCTGAAGCTGCCAGGGGAGGGTGAGGTTGGATGTCAGGAAGCCCTTCCTCAGGGAAAGGGTGCTCAGAGCCTGGACTGGACTGCCCAGGGCAGTGGGGGAGTCCCTGTGTCTGGTTGTGTTGGACAGCCTGGCTGTGGCCCTGAGTGCCCTGGTCTGGCTGATGCGGTGATGTTGGGTCCTGGGCTGGGCTGGATGAGCTCATAGGGCTTTGCCAGCCTCAATGATTCTGTGATTCTCTGCTGGACAGCAGTGTCTTTCTCACCTTGAGACAGCAGATGGACACACACTCAACCCAAGGGGGGGTCTTGTTGCCTCTCGTTGCTCCTCAGCAAACCAGAATGCATTCAGCTCCACATAGACCTCCAGCTCCTGCTTTGCAGTTGCTTTTTCATCTTCTTCCCCAAGTCCCAAGACACTAATAAGTTATTTCCTCTGAAGTTTGAATCACTTTCAGGAAATGAGGTTCTCATAGGTCCTGCCCTCATTCCTTTGCTCTTCTGCTGTAAGATCTAATTTATTTTGCTTCTGCTCAATCAACTTGTCCCTCCTTCCTCTGCTGGCCATCTCCCTGCACCAGGAGCTGCTGGGTGGTTTCTTGGCTGGGTTCATCTTGTTTGCTCTCCCCACTGCCTGTCCTGTGGGAGGTGCCCCAGCAATCCTGCACAAGAGGAGTCATTTTGGAGTGACCCTGCCAGCCAGTCATCCCTGCCTGGAAGGATTTCTCCCCTTCTGAGGTGGCAGCATCGCACGTTGCGTGTTGAAAGAGAAGCTTGGAGATAGTTGTGATATTCAGGAGGCCACGTAAATGGTCACAGGAGCAAATGCTTTTATTCAAACTGCTGGCTAGCCAGGGGAGGGGCAGATTCTCAATGAGTTGCCTAGATTTTGCGAGCCGGTGGAAGCTTCTTTCCGTCCCACTTCATTTGTGTGAGTGTTGGAGATGGCCGGCACCTTCGAGCAGCAATCTTGGATGAAGTCCTACCCCGGTGTTCTCTGAGATGACATGATTTACTTTAGTTTCACCCATTCCATCATCTTTCCCTAGATGTTTTCACATTAAGTACATCTTGTACTGCAAAAGCAGTGTTGCTGGAGGAGGGCTGCTTCAACTGCTGGCAAGTGGTGACGAGACAAAAGCTCTTCGATGTGTTAATCGAAACAGCCAGAGTATCCCTGCCCCAAAAAGCACCGTTTCCTTGGCAGAAGCTGCCTTTTTGAAAGGAGGGGCAGGGGGGACTTTCTGGAAATGAATCCATGGAGGGAAAAGCCAGTAAGAGGAACCGTGCAATTTTGTCCTCAAAGCCACTTGTAGCATCTCCATGTTGTCACCTCACGCGGTCCCTCCTGCCGATGCTGGCATGGGCAGGGGCACCTTTCCAGCAGCAGTTTGAAAGCTGGGATCCCTAAACCCAGTATCTTCAACAGAAACTGCCTTTCTCTTGGTTTCAACAGACAGAAACGTTGTTTAAACCAGACTTTTTTTGGCATTTACTGGCATTACTAAGAAAGAGTTGGCAGGGAAAAGCTGGCAGAAGGAGATGAGTTGGAGAAGCTTTAAAGATTTTACATTTTTTTCCTATAAACTGAATATCCAGAAGCTGGGTAAATGTATTTTCTTTATTTTTTTGTTCAGTCTCAAAAGAGTATAGAAAGACAACGCATACAGATTCTGGACTGACAGAGAAGCTGGCTGTGCCCTCCACATTCTTTTCCCTCAATTAACTAGATGGGGGGTGAGGGGGGGATAGAAGGAAAATGACAAAACAAAACAACACCTCAGGAAACCCCTAGAATGTTTATTCGGGATCAGGCCAGCCTGTTACAGTCATTAGCTTGCTAAGGTATTTTTCTTATATTCAGAGGGCAAAATGGATTTGAACCTTTTATTGCCAAGGTATGCCAAGTTTTTCAGGGAAGTAGCCGTTGAGATACTCTGAGGCCCCTGAATTCCAGTGAGGAAATGAGTGGCACATGGAAAAACCAACCCAGACCGACAGCCAGCAGAGAGAAATTAAAAATCAATTTAAATGTCAAAAAAGCAAACCAACAAAACATTTAAAAAACCCAATCTTCTCACTTCTGCTTCTGGATTTCACTAGTTGCCTTTTTGTTTGGCTGCAATACGAGGAGTGACTGAAGGAGCTGGGACTGTTTAGTTTGAGGAAGAGGAGGCTGAGGGGAGAGCTCAGCTCTCTACAGCTGAGGGGAGAGCTCACTCTCTACAGCTACCTGAAAGGACATTGGAGAGAGGTTGGTGCTGGTCACAGGTCATCAGCAACGGAACCACAGGGAAGGGCTTCAATCTGCAGCAGGGGAGGGTTAGACTGGACAGCAGGAGAGAGTTCTTCACAGAAAGAGTGGTCAAGCACTGGAAGAGGCTGCCCAGGGAGGGGGTTGAGTCCCCGTCCCTGGCTGCATTCAAGAGTCACTTAGCTGTGGTGTTAGGGAACAGAGTTTAGGGGTGAATGTGTGGAGTTGGGTTCATGGCTGGACTCAGTGATGCAAAGTGTCTCTTCCAACCTGAAAGATTCTGTGATTCAAAAATGTGAAATCCTACATTCCATCCTTTATAGAGTTTTTGCCTATTGCTTTGGTGTTTCTGGCTGCAGGAGGCTTCGTTCCCAACAAACAGACATTTCAAAAGGTTGACCTCATGTTTTCATTGCCAGTTTAGTGCAGAACGGGTTATTGCCACTGTATAACAATAAGGGAATAGAGCTGGATTGCTTGAAGCTGTGATCTGCCCTCCAGGCCAAGCTGGTTGTTTCCCAGGATCCCCATAGGAGGGAGAGAGGAAAGGAAACTGCTGCTCTATGGAGACCTAAATGTCCAGAGCCTGGGAACACTCTTGAGTCGCAGGGGGTAAATTGAAGATAGGGAAACAGTTGGGTTTTATTTTTAACTTATTCTGAAATCATTTGCTTTGTGCAGTCAGGTCTCCCCTTTTATTTTCCTGCCCCTTTGCCTCTATAGTGTGGGAATAAACTTCAGGCCATGGCACATCAATTAGATTTTTCTAATGGCCTTCTCACATCCAAAGTGGTACTGCTCCTGCTGTACTGCTTGTAGGGAGCAAGGATTTGCTGTTGCTATTGTTATTATTGAGGGTGGAAAAGACCTCTGAGCTCATCCAGCCCAACCTAGGACCTAACATCACCCCATCAGCCGGACCAAGGCACTACGGGCCACAACCAATGTGCCCTTCAACACCTTCAGGGATGTGGACTCCCCCACTGCCCTGAGCAGTCCAGGCTCTGAGCACCCTTTCCAGGAGGAAGGGCTTCCTAACATCCAAGCTAACCCTTCCCTGGCAGCTTCAGGCTCTGCCCTCTTGTCCTATTCCTAGTTGTCCGGGAGGAGGCTGACCCCCCACCTGAATACAACCTCCCTTCAGGGAGTTGGAGAGAGGGAGAAGGTTCCCCCTGAGTCTCCTGTTCTCCAGGCTGAACCCCCCCAAGCTCGCTCAGCCTCTCCCTCCAGTCCCTTCCCCAGCATCATTGCTCCTCTCCAACCCCTCAATCTCTTTCTGGAAGTGAGGAGCCCAGACCTGCACGCTGCTCCGGAGGAAGAGGGATGTGGGACACGTGTGGAGAGATCACACGTGTGTTGTCAGAATAAGGAACCAAATATTTCCAAGACTTTAGTTCTTAAGAATGAAAGAGGAGGAGTGTTTGCAGGGCTGCGTACAAGGATTTTCACAGTTGCAGTCTTGGAGGCAATTTAACAGCAGCTTGTAAGCGCTAGGAAGAACATTAATTGAGATTTGAGGGTTTTTGAGCCCTATAAATCAGTCCAAGCTTAGCACAAATCACTTTTCTTTCAGGGAGATTAACACTGACATGAAAACACTTGATTTTCGAGGGACATTATGAGAAATCGTGTATTAGCGTATGGCGTATTTTTCTTTCAGGAGTATATTTTTACTTCAATTTAATCACCCAGCATCGATTTATTTTTGCTTTGTCAAGCATTTATTTCTTTCAAAAATCCAATGTGTTCATTTTCATGCCCCTCCATACGTCTTTCTTTAACTGTTAGGAAATAGATGATCTTCATGGTCCCTTCCAACCCTAACAGTTTGATGATTCTAATTTAAAAAGGAATCGGAGAATCATTCGGGTTGTAAAAGACCAGCCTCTCAGCCTCTCCTCACACAACTGGTTCTCTCAACCCCTCCTGAGCTCGGTAGCTCTGCTCTGGACCCGTTCCAGCATCTCATTGTCAATGAGGAGCCCAGAACTGAACACAGTATTATTGGTGTATCACTACCTATATTGCTATCTCTATAGCATCTACATCTCTCTATACACATATAAACCCTCTGCCTCCAACCTTATCTCAGGATTCAGCTCTTAAATCATAGATTGCTTTTTTTTTTACAGCAGTATGTGAGGAAAAACCACCTGAATAAGGATGCAGAGAGATTGTGGGTTGGAATCAAATCAGAAAATCAAGTGAAATTCCTATCAGTGCCTCTGCTTTGCTGGAATGTATTAGGAAGGAATTACAGTTGGAAGCAGAGAGCTTATCAGCGTGTCCTTGTAGCATTCTCACCAATGTCATGAACTTCATATATGTAGATAGGGTTGTTCTAATTTTAGGACTAGGCTATGAACATCCCTCCTCCCCCCTCCCAACCCAGCAGCATACTGTAAAAGAAAGGAAGGCAGTAGTGAGTCCCTGAAAGTGTGGATATTATCAGTGTTGTCGTTAAAGAGCTTTAAAATTTCATCAGGATCAGCTGCTGCAGAAAATTGGGGTGATGTTTATGAACTGAAGTGTCTTGTGTGGTTGGCCATGCTATTGTGTGTTAGAGCTGAACAGCGTTCCCTATCATTCTGATAATGGAGTGTGGGGAGCAAAGGGAGATTGAATATTATCAAAACATTCTTCGCAGCAATTCAGTCAGTCCAGTCTCTGCTCGAAGTGCTCAAAGGCAGTGTTGGCTGGGTCAGCACTAGTAAGGCCACACCTTGAGTACTGGGTACCTCAGTACAAGAGAGACATCAAGGGGCTGGAGCGAGTGCAGAGGAGGGCAATGAGGAAGGGTTTGGAAAACAGATCTTATGAGGAGCGACTGAAGGAGCTGGGACAGTCTAGTTTGAGGAAAAGGAGGCTGTGGGGAGAGCTCATTGCTCTACAACTACTTGAAAGGACATTGGAGAGAGGATGGTGCTGGTGTCTTCTCACAGGTCATCAGGAACATAACCAGAGGGAAGGGCTTCAAGATGCAACAGTGGAGGTTTAGACTGGACATCAGGGGAAAGCTCTTCACAGAAAGAGTGGTCGAGCACTAGAAGAGGCTGCCCAGGGAGCTGGTTGAGTCCCCATCCCTGGCTGTGTGCAAGAGTCACTTAGCTTTGGTGTTAGGGGATAGAGTTTAGCAGTGAACTTGTAGAGTGGGGTTGATGGTTGGACTCGATGATGCAAAGCATCTTTTCCAACCTGAATGAGTCTGTGGTTAATTTTCCCAACAAAATCCTAACCTTTCTTAGGGAAAGTCAAACCAACATCCCTGATGAAACGCAGAGCCGTGTCTCACCAAGGTCTGTTACTTAAGCTGAGTGTGAATCCTTACAACAGCCATCTCCATCAAACTGAATTATTTGGAAGCATGATGGCGTTGGGTTTTTTCTGCAGCCCCTGTGCCCTTTCCATCCTGTATTTTTATATTGTATTCACTTATTTTCCTGTCAGAGCAGTCAGACTTTCAAAAGTTCCTCCAGAGCCACAGGAAAATCGCTTCTATTATCAGTTCTTCTGGCATCTGAGAGTCTACCGCGAGCTAGTGTGAAATTTATTCAGCAGAAAATAAAGTCAAATGGCAATTTATTGCTGTCTTTACCTATCCCACAAAAATCATTCCTCTGCATCTCCTGGAATGTGCAAATTTGCTTCTTCAATTTGAGGGAGCAGTATCTTGTTTGTTGATGCAATGTCACCGTCACAGCCCTTGGTAGAGGGAAGGGAAATAAATTGTCCCGTGTATTTAGCCTCAGGTAAAGTTAGCTGTGCAAGGTATTTTTATCTGTGAGTTCTGATTTGCAATCTAACATGTGATTGAGCTGTTTTGGCAGGGACGCTTGATTTACTTTATCAAATCCATCATGAAATTTAGGTTTCCTTAAAAACAGGGTCTCTCTGTCAAAGGAAATAGCTGTTGTAGAGAGAAGAACGCAGCATCCCTCAGCTCAGGCAGTTCAGATCAATGCTCGGGCATCCCTTAGGGGATGAGAACTCTTGTGGCATCCTTGCTCTTCCTAATAATTTTGAAGTGTAACCAATTTATTCACTCCTCAAAGGTTATTTTCTTGTGCACCTTGATGAGCTCGCTTCAGAGTTTCTCTCTGCAACTCTTCATTCTTCCGGCGAGCAGGACTTCTCATTTAAGTTTTGTGGTAGGGCTCTAAAATGCTCCTTCCCTCATCATCTTGGGAAATCAGCTCAGTAGGGGGAACACCCGCCGAGCCCTTCCCTATTTATATGTTGATGAGCCTGGCTGAAAATTTCCCCAAAAGACTAAATACACTTCTCAACCTGCCAGAAGGCTCTGGTTCGCTCCTGTGCTTCAAAGTCCTGCTCTGAGCAAACCATGTTCGCTGACACTTGGTGATACAGCACAGCGGTACCAGTATCTGGCAAACACCTGCTATTTACAGAGACACTAAGGAACCCTTCCAGAAGCCTCCCTCATTACAGTCTGCTCATTTAGGACTCAGGAGTACAAACCCCAGAAATCTGGTGCAGTAGCTCATGTTCTAACAGGCAGAGTCTCATAGGGTTGTGTTGTTGAATTTCATGTAACTATGCAGCACAGTGCAGCATTGAGTGTCTGCACCAGTGTTTCTGGTGTCCCCAACGCAACAAGGACAGAGAGCTGCTGCAGCGAGTCCTGAGGAGGCCACAGAGATGATCCAAGGGCTGTGGCACCTTTGCTGTGAGGACAGGCTGAGGGAGCTGGGGTTGTTCAGCTGAGCGAAGGGAAGACACCGCAGGGACCTTATAGCTGCCTTCCAACACCTGAAGGGAAACTACAGGAAGAGAGGCTTTTCCCAAGGGGATAGAACAAGGGGAAATGGTTTGAAACTGAAGGAGAGGAGGTTTAGACTAGATCTTAGGAAGAAGCTCTTCAGTGCAAGGGTTGAGAGACTCTATAATCGATTGCTTGGAGAGGTTGTTGCTGTCCCACTCCCAAGAAGTGTTCAAGGACAGGTTGGATGAGTCTAGTTGAGAGGTGTTGCTGCTCATGGCAGGAGGTTGGGGTAGATGAGCTTCCAACTTGAACCCTTCTATGATTAAGTTTGGGGGGGGGGGTTTAAGGAGGGTTGATTCAATATTCAGTGCACACCTAAATGAGAGGTTGGACTTTGCTCGAGAATGACCATGGGGTGCAAACCTGTAATAATCTAGTGGCTGGAGTAGGTGTGAGTGTCGGTGGAAGGTTGAAGGTGGGACCACTGAGGCTTTAAACCTCCTGGGACACTGCAGCCCTGAGACTGTACATGCTGTGTACTAGATCACAGAATTTTAGGGGCTGGAAGACACCTCAGATTATCGAGTCCAACCCTCCTGTCAGATCAGGATCACCTACAAGGGGTCACAGAGGAAGGTGTCCAGGCTGGTTTTGAATGTCTCCAAGAGAAGGAAGATTCCACAGCCTCTCTGGACAGCCTGTTCCAGTGCTCTGCCACCCTCACTGTAAAGAAGTTTTTCCTTTGAGTCTCCTACTTTGAGGAGAGCCTCACCAAGTAATGATCAGGGAGGAGAGCAGCCGTTAAATACAAGAGAGAGAGGTCAGCTGGGCAAAAGGCAAGGAGTTCAGGGGATGATTGGAGGTCTGAAACCATCACTCATGGTGAAGACCAAAGAACTGGGACAGTCAGTCAGAGAGGAAGAGGCTGGGTGGAGGCATGATAAATCTTCCAGTAGGTAAATGCTGCAGGAGAGGAAGAGGGAGCAATTAGTTTCAGTGTTACTGTCAGGTATGATCCCTTTCCACCAGGGATGAGAGGAATGGCCTTACAAGACAGCAAGGGAGAGCTCAGTAACGAAGATAATGGGGAAAAGATGTATTTACATGCACACAGGGAGGAGAGGAAGCTTTGATGTCTCTCTGAGAGCAGAAAAGCCAGAGAAACAGCTGCTAGTGAGAGGGGTGCAGCTGATCCTGACACGGGGCAGGAACCCCTGAGGTCACATAAGCCCCAGTTTCCGTGATTTGCTGTAAAGTGGTTTAGGGAAGAAGCAGTAACAACTTGGGAAGGAGTTGTCAGCGTTTGTGTTGTGCTGTAGAGCTGCCATGTAAGAAGGTTGAGAGGGGATCTTATAAATGGCTATAAATACCTGAGGGGTGGGGGTCAAGAGGAACAGGCCAGTCTCTTTTCTGTGGTGCCCAGGAATAGGACAAGACGTCACGGGAATAACCTAGAGCTTAGGAAGTTCCCCCTCAACATGAGGAGACCTTTTTTTACTGTGAGGGTGACCGAGCCCTGGCACAGGCTGTGCAGAGAGGTTGTGGACTCTCCTGCTCTGGAGGACATTCAAAAGCGTAGGTGATGCTGTTCTAGGTGATGGTGCTTTGGCAGGGAGGGTGGATTAGATGGTCCCTAGAGGTACACTCCAACCCCTAACACTATGATTCCAGTTAGGGACAAATCAATGAGCTGCTTAGTGGTGGTGTTGCTCATCTGTTACTGGAGATAGTGACTACAGAGATTGCAGCAGTGACAGAGAACACAAAAGACAAATAAACCCCAAAACCAGTAATGAAAATAAATTAATAAAAGAAAATAAAGAAAACAGGAGTAGACAGCCTGAGAAAATCCTTTATTTGGGGAATTTTGGAGGCTCAGGAAAGAGTTGTACAAGATGTTAGGAGGAATCTCACTACTGAAAGGGTTATCTGGCACTGGAACAGCCTGCTCAGGGAGGTGGTGGAGTCACCATCTCTGGAGGTGTTTAAGAGAGGGGTGGATGATAGGGCTGGGGGAACGCTGAAATGTATGATCTTGAAGGTGTCTTCCAGCCAAAACTCTTCCATGATTCTAAGCTGCTCTGTTGAGACGGATTACGTGTGAACAATGACTGTGTCCTGTAGTAGCTTATCGCCCCTCTCCAAAACACAGTAAACAAAAACCTGCATGGGAAGATTCGTTTGAGAGCTGTCATCTGCCTGGATTTTAGGGAAAACCAGTTACACAGAAAAAAAATAGGCTTCACTAAAAGCCCTCTGATGGATTTCTGGGAACAAAAGGCCATCAGACATGTTGGGAGGCAGCAGCAGACTCGTTTCGGTGTCATCTGTTACTCTGAGAAGCATCAAAAGATTTTCAGGAAGGGGGGAAGGAAGGAGGGAGGAATTAGCTGCAGTGCATCATGAACAGACCAAATCCTGAGCTGACAATTTCAACTGTTTACAATGAACATGAAGTAATTCAAACCATATTCAGGTTGTGAAGTCCTAGGAGATCACACGGGCCATGTTGCTGAGCTCTTCTGTTTAATTAGCAGTGAACAGAGACGTGGGGATGGGTTTGGGATTGCTGGGTTTCTTCTTTGTTGGAAGGATGAATGCGAACATGTTCAGTCCACAGGCTGGTTTGGAGTCTAGTTATTCCATTACTGGTTTGTTTCAGTATCTCTTCTGCTGTTTTGTGTCAGAGGGAGCAGACAGGATCCAGAGAGCATGGCATGTTTGGGGCAGAAAATGCAGTGCTTGGCCTACTGTTGGAAATTTTCAGGTGTTCAGCAGATTTTTTTCAATCACTGCTCCTCAGTAATAGATCTCTTTTGTGGTTACTGACTCTTCCCAAGCTGGAAAATAAGGGGTTTCCTTTCTTTGATCTTTTTTTTTGCTGCGAAAGATAGTGGGTCTGTAGTCCTAGGTCTAAAAGGAAGGCTCCTCTCTGTCCAAGTAAGAATCTTCCTCCAGAAGACAATAAATCTCCAAATCTACCAAGCTCAGGAGGGGTTTAGAGATTCATCTGAGGAGAGGCTGAGGGAGCTGGGCAGGCTGAGTTTGGAGAAGAGGAGGCTGAGGGGGGACCTCCCTGCCCTCTCCAGCTCNGGGATGGAGGGTTTTTGTTGGTGTGGGGATGGTTGGACTGGGGGAGCTGGGAGGTCCTTTCCAACCAGGATTGTCCTGTGATTCTGTAATCTGATGGAAATTCTCTATCATGTAGCACACAATTCATCTAGTGCTTCATAACCCAGCCCTTAAACTTCCACTGGGATTTAAGAGAGATGTCTGACACTGGAATTAGAAACAGAGAAGTTGAGACTGTCACCAACATGTGAATCAGTGTGTTGTTGGAGCTTTGCTCAGCCAAACTGTGTAAAGTAGATTGTCTCAGAGAATCCTGAGTATTTCCTCTTAACCTCTGCTAATTCGCTGGCTTCTGGTGTTGGGGAAGGCAGGAGAAAAGAGAGCAGGACTCCAACAAACAGTAGAGTGACAAGAAGAGGGGAACACATTTGTGCTGATGGTAGGTCGTAGGCTGGACTTGATAAACTCAGAGGTCTTTTCCAGCCTAAATAATTCAGTGAGTATGTGAAATCTATGTTCGAATTGCCTGTTAACCCCAGGACAATTGGAAAGCTGTCCAGAGAGTCAGACAGACACTCTTCTCCCACCATGGGATGCTCTGGTAGCCTGGGTTTGTCACGAGACTTCTGGTTACATAAAGAATTATTAAGATAGAGTTTGCAGCACCTAACTCCCCCTGCTCCTCATCATTTAGCTGCTTTGTTTTGTGCTCTCGGAGCCACCAGCAGGTTTTGCCACAACTTTTATGGCTACTGGACTGCAGCATCAACCAACGCTGACTCTGGCTCGTTGTGTTCTGCTGCACCGGTCCATGAGGCTGAGGTTGGGTAACAGAAACTTTTTACAAGACTTCTGCAGAATTTCCTTTACTTCAGTTTTCTAACCCCAAAGACACAGGAACATTCCTGTGNCCTGCAGAATTTCCATCATTTTAGTTTTCTAGCCCCGTGCAGTCAGTTCAGCAAAGACACAGGAACATTCCTGTGCAGTGACCCTGCGTGCTGGAGCCGCAGAAGGTGACAGCAGACTTTTCTCTATGCGCTGAGCGCCTTTGAGATGTTTCATTCTTCATTATCTCCAAATACAGTGCAATATTGATTTTTGCTTTTTCTCTGAGGTGCTGAAAATTTTCAGCACTTAACCCCGAAGCCAGCTGAAGTAATTGATTATCTGGATTTTTCCCTCCTCTTCGCTTATTTACCTCATGCCCTTCCATGGAGGGAAGGGTTGCTGCTTCTAGATGATTTAGTGTAAAGCAGATCTTTACTATCCATTTATAAAAATCCAATACAAGGGTTATTTTTTCAGACCCACAAGTTTAACTCCTATGGCACGAGGGAGTTTGCTCTAGAAACACTATTTATAGCCTTTCCTTATGGAACCTGGGAGTAATAAGAAATGCAACAGGTTTTCTCTAAACTCAGTCAGCTCTTGAAAATGCTAAAGCAAATAATCCACAGGAGGAATGAGATGCACTTGGCCTTCTATAATCTCATTAGATTTCCTTTTCAATTGTGTTTTCTAATCGATAGATACTTTCTGTTTGGGTTTTTTTTCCATATGTATTCAAGGTAGTGGCATTTTCAGCTGTGTTTTGTCTTTGCTTTTGTAGCAAGAACTATGCTGGTCATTAATTCTGTAAATATCTGGGTATCATTTTGAATAAAACAGATGGTTTTGTTCTAGGGAATTCTTTCTCTGATAAGGTTTCTGAGCTTTCTGCACTATTTTGTGTCATTTATTCTCTAGGAGACTATAAACTTAGAGGTGGGGTATCTGTAAGTCTTTCTAATTAAGTAGAAGAATGCGAGATGCTGCCCACAGATTTGCTGTATCACTGACTTTACCAGGAAATCTTTGGATCCTCCTTTCTCTTCGGGCACATTCCAGGATATAAAAATGATTCATGTGCCTTGGAAGTGCAGCTTTGGAAAGTTTGTCAAGCTATCTTGAGTAGCTCAAAAGCGGGGTGAAATCTTCCCTTCCATTAGTTTAAGAAACATTAATATTTTATCTGTCTTTGTGTAACTCATCGGTCATCTCTGAAAGATCATCAGAGACAAATTACAGCGTGAAACAGTGGAAATGAGATACCAACTCCTCGCTTCTGGTTTGCATTCTAGTACTCGTGATGCAAAGAGGAACTGGAATCCAGAAGCACATCTGTGATTGCAATAACAAATTAGTGAAAAAGATTTAATCTGAGCCACAGACTATGAAAATACGGCTGGGGAGAGCGAAGCCTGAGCTCGGAGATCTTGGCACAGGCCTGGTGCAGCGGAGCGGTGTGATTGGAGGGGAGCGGGAAGGATCTCAAGGTGAAGAACAGCGAGTGAATTAAGCCAAATAATGAAGTGATTTAAGCATTAACGTAGCCAGAGTTCCGAGTTCATTCAGTGAAGCAAGACATACATCATCGCTTGTCCGGAGATTGTTGCCTTGTCAAGGATTTAGTTTAGCCAGGACGTTTAGACCCAACCCTTTGCTTGCATGTAAAAAATGTCTTCAGTTTCTTACAGTCTGAAAACTGATGGTATCTTCCTTGCCTTTCAGTTAGTTTCATTTAATTGCAATTACTTCGGCTTCAAAATCTGGAAATCAAACGAATTAATGAAAATGGAAAATCAGAAGTCTTCTTTTTTTTTTTTCTAATTAAGAACCGAGCTTTTCAAGGAATATAAAAAGGATCTAATTTAGAGAAAGATGTTTGGAGAGCATGAAATGTGGCTTGAAGGAGATACATGTGCGTTTAATATAACTTACTGAGCCCAGCCAGATTTGTATTGACGGGAGACAAAAAGCATCTGAAATCCTTTCAGTGATAGAATAATTTATGGGCTTTCTTCAAGCGTTTGGAGTTGACTTGCAGTTCAGAGGAAATGGGTGGCCATCTCAATCTGCTTCTTAGTGGACACAATTCCTCCTGTATTTGTCATTATTTCACAGAATCGCAGAATAGTTCTGGTTGGAAGGGACTTCCTGGATTCCTGAGTCCAAGCATTCCCACTCCAACAAAAAACCTCAATACCTGAGAGACTGACCAACACAACCTGACCCCCTCCCTGCTGCCAACCCTCCACTGTCTCAACTGCAGAGCAGTGCCCCTGCTGCTGTCAGCAGTCACCAAGGAGAAGAGGCCAACAGCCACCCCTCCACAGCCTCCCTTCAGGGGCTAAGTCCAAGGGACTGAGAACTTCCCTTCTCCTGCTGCCCATGCTTTTCCTGATCCAGGCCAGGATGCTGTTGATCTTCTTGGCCACCTGGTCACCCTGCTGGCTCCTCTGAAGCCTGCTGTCTGCCAGCACCCCCAGGTCCTTTTCTGCTGGGCAGCTCTGGAGCCCCTCATCCCCCAGCCTGGAGCAGTGCCTGGGGCTGTTGTGACCCAAATGCAGGACCCAGCACTTGGCCTTCTTGTCCCTGCCTGGACCAGGGTCTCATCACTCTCAGTGTCAAAAAGATCTTCCTTCTATCTAATCTAACACAGCCTCTTTCAGTTTAAAACCATCATCCCCTGTCCTTTTATGCTCTTTTATGGCATCTTAACCCTTCTGTGTGGATGTAGAGGAGCCTCCACCCTGAGACTATCAGAGGAGGCTCTGAGGATGCAGGCAACTCTCATAAGGTCTATAATGGACACAGCTGAGAACAGACTCAGCTCTTGGCTCTGCAACACATTCCTCTTGATCTGCTGCAGTCCCCACGGGTAGGTTTATCTCTCCCTCAGCATGCCCGATAACTCAGTCCATGAGGAGCATTTTCAGAGACAACCTGGAGGATGTGTCAGTTATCACTGGGAGCTTGGAAGTAATAATGGCTCTAATCCTTACCCCCCAGTGTGCGGTCTGTTATGGGATCCCCACAAAGTGATGCGAATGACATGTGATTGGTGAGAAAAGATGTTTCTGAAGAGGGTCAAATTCGATATTCAGCTCTGGCTGTCCTAAATGTGAGGGGTGAAAACACAGGTGGGAGTACTCACAGCAAGTATGGATGGGCAGGAGAGTGAGGCACATCAAATAGTGGGTAGCTAGCTGATGTGAAGTCTTTGAAGCAGTCTATGCTTGACTTCATTTTCTAGGACATTGGAAGAATATGATGTAATCAAACTTCTAGTAAAAGGACATCACAGTCCCCCCTGTTCTTACAAAGAGGAGGAATTTTAAAGCCTGGTGTAGTTTTAAACCCTAATGGGATCTCTCAAATCCCATAAAAGTAAAATGAATTTTATTCATAAGGATTCTTCTTGATTCATAAGATAAGGAAAAGCAGTGAAGCAGGTGCAGAATGTAGAAAACAAGTCTGATGAGACTGAAAGAGCTGTAATTGTTTAGCCTGAGGAAGAGGAGGCTGAAGAGAGACCTTACAGCTCTCTACAACCGCTTGAAGCAATGTTGTAGAGAGGTGGGTGCTGGCCTTTGTCACTGGGAATTAGTGTGAGAACAAGAGGGAAAGGCCTCAAGCTGCACCAGGGGAGGGTTAGACTGGACATTAGGACAAGGTTTTTTCACAGAAGGACAAGTCAGGGCTTGGAACAGGCTGCCCAGGGAGGGAGTTGAGACCTCATCCCTGGAGGGGTTTGAAGATCATTTAGATGTGGTGCTTAGAGATCTAGTCTAGTGGTGACCTTGGTAGAGCAGGGTTATTGGCTGGACTTGATGATCTCCAGGGTCTTTTCCAACCAGATTAATTCAAGGATTCTATGAAATCCACATAGCCTAGTCCTCAAAGAAGCTCACACAGGTTTTTAACCCAGCAAATAGCAGCAGCTGTTCATTCACACTGTAATTACCCGAATTGCAAAGGATTGTGTGCAGGGAGTCCTGTTCAATAAGACTACCCAGACCGACTGCAATCGCCTCCTAGCTGCCAACTCTATTAACTTTTGTTTTGAAACACTTTACTGCAGAGCAGACACGTTTGTTTTCCTTGCACAGCCTTCCACGAAGCATTGTTTAAGCAGCACCTAACCTATTCCAACAACGAGGTACTTTTTGCTTCCATCTGTTTGATAGCAAAATGAACAGTTGTGATTCATACACACAGTGTAAATACAGAGTAATGACTATGGGTTTACTTTGAGCAAATTCCAGGTTATTTCATTCCTCTGCCAGATTTTAGTCCATTTTTGAGGCTGGGGAAAAGATTTCTGATGATGAGCCTGAATTTTTCAGGTGTTTGATTTTCCTTCAACAGAGTGACCCATCATCACCTAGGGGTGATAGTAAAAGGCTGCCACGAGCAGACCTGACTGTGAGACAGGTACAGGGAGGACGAGCTGTCATGTGCTTCTCAGACCTGTGGTGTCTAGTTGGTTTTTATGAATCTAAGGCCATGCAGACACTTCCCAAGTGACTTACAATCCTGGAGTATTTCTAGTTGAACCTTCTGGGACAACAGAGTAGGGAAACAATAAGGAGAAAATAATATAAGAGAGGATTTATTTATTTTAACTGGGCTTTTCCAGGTTTTCCTATTAAAAAGATCCTTGTATTTGCAGATCTTTCAAACAGATAAAGTCTGCACTGCTGCAATCGGCCTCCTGCCAGACCTCTTCAGTGAGGTCACCTGCAGCGTGTTAGAGGACAGGCAGAACATGGTCTTTCCAGCCAGTTTAGGGAATGGAATGGGTTGTGTTCATAAACAGCCACCTCCATCAAACAACCACCTCCAGCATGCTGGGATTTAAAAACACCACTGGTCTCGACCTGCTTCCAAGCTGAGGGTCTATCAGCTGCACTGATGGCTTGGGTAGAAAATCCTGGGCTCCATGAGGTCAGGTCAAGCACCTGAGTGACAAAATCTGGTGGCCTTAGACAGGTTTGTGGGGATAGTCCTTCAAAGAGACAGCAGACAGCGCCCTGAGCGGGGAGTTTGTTTGGGATCCATCGCAGTCAATGGGAGCTGGCCCAAAGCATCTGCATTTTTGTGTTGTTTTTCTAGTTGTTCTTAACACGGAATTGAGTTCACAGTTTGCTGCAGTCATTTCCACTCAGTGAAAACCATATGTAGTTGCATTTCCCTTTCTTCCTCCCCTTGCGATCGGCGGAGCTAACGAATCACCCGCTCCCAGATGCCGAGCAGACTCCTCGCAGGTCATCAGGCACGCAGAGAAGTGTCATAAATACCCACCGAGTGTGGCTTGGGGTTGGTTTGCATCCACCCTGCTGCAAAGATACAGGGAAGGCTTCGCTACCTCGCGCTGGCTGGTTTGTGTTACAGCCATGCATCCTTCTCCCAAACCACATCCTGAAGCGGAGGATAGCGGCGCTCGCTCTGCATCGGCTTTTTCAAAGCGTTGGCAACACCAGCCCCCCTTTTGTCAGAATTCACTCATGGTTGGTCACTGGAATTTGGTTTTTGGAATCTTTGGAAGATTATTGCGTTTTGCTTTGTTGTTTTAATCTCTGTCCTGAAAAGGGAGAGTTGATTTGGACTTATTTTTAACCAATAGAGCTGGGCAGATCGTTTTATAGCTGATGTGGAAACCAAGGCTGCCCTATGTACAGTGCTTAGATTTAATTACAGACAGAGAAAGAACTCTTTAAGTTTCAGTTTTTAGTCTAGAAATACATGAACTTTCTGTTAATCCCTGGTTATCTAGCCAAAAGCAATTAAAGGTGGCCCTGCCCAGCGCTGGGGAGTTGGAACTAGATGATCTTTAAGGTCCTTTCCAACCTAAACCAGTCTGTGATTCCTTGCACTGTGTTTTAGTGCAACTCCAGGACCTGACAGTGAAAATGTGGCATAAACAGGGAATTTAGCTCTCATGCCTGACTTTTTAACTGACACCAAATAAATTCGTGGCGAAACAACCCGGCCTCAGAAGATGCAGATTGCTTTAAAACATGAAACTGGTTATTTTGGATTGGCTCCTGATAGATTTGATCCGTAATGTTCCGGCATGTTGAACATGTTTTGGCTAGCTTATTCCTTAATTATAATAAAAATGTAAATCAGGAATACCTCACGAAAGGGATGGAGCTGAATTGTAGCATGCCTTCCCTTTCCCAGAGTAGTCATTAGCTCTGTATTTCTGCAAGGAAAGCAGGAAACTGTGTGCCTGAGCTGTGTGCTTTTATTGATTTTGGTCTGGCACAATTAACTGCTCGGTTCCCTCTTTCTTGAGTGTTGTTTGCTTGAATTTTTAACTCTGCATAGGGATCCTGGGACACCAAGCAAGGAATTGTTCATTTAAGTAAGAGTTTTATAGAGAATTCTAGGAGCTCCAGCAGATGTTTACAAAGAACCTGATGGCCAGAGGCTAGGAGTGCCAGAGGTATAAAGCCAGCACACCTAAACTTTTGACTGGAAAAGACTCAGGGGGGACCTTCTCCCTCTCTACAACTCCCTCAAGGGAGGTTGTAATCAGGTGGAGGTCAGGCTCTTCTCTCAGGCAATCAGTGCCAGGAAGAGAGGCAGCTTGAAGCTGCAGCAGGGGAGGGTTAGGTTGGCTGTTAGGAAGCCCTTCTTCATGGAAAGGGTGCTCAGAGCCTGGACTGGACTGCCCAGGGCAGTGGGGGAGTCCCTTTGTCTGGAGGTGCTGAAGGGCAGATTGGCTGTGACCCTCAGTGCCCTGGTCTGGCTGATGGGGTGATGTTAGGTGCTGGGCTGGCTGAGCTCAGAGGGCTTTTCCAGCCTCAATCATTCAGTGATTCTGTGATTTAAATTTTATTCATTGTAACTGAAAACCTTTTCAGTTTATGAATAGAAGCCTGCCAAGTTCAGGTCATTCCCAAGGTTGTCCTGTTGCTCTTGTACTGTGCATACCTCATGAGTTTCTTGGAGGGGTTTTCTTCACCTGGAAGGACAGAAGACCTGGTGCTGTTGACCTCTCCTCACTGTAGGACCTCATGTGTGGTAGTTTCTGTCGTGTGGGGTGGGCAGCAGGTTACACAGAGCTGCCTGGTGGAGTAGGATGTAGGGAAAGAAGAGGATAGAATAGCCTGACTACCTCCAAGTAGTAGATTGATTTTACTACACAAGGAGGTAAGAAAAAGAGGAAGACAAGAAGAAGAAATTTAGATTAGAACTGATGCCTTGCAGGTAGGAGACTCTCACATGTATTTGTACAGTCAGCAAAAGCCTTCAACCTATTTGTACAGTCAGCAAGAAAGAGAAGAGCACGATCGTTCCCTTTTCAAAGACTCATTTTATTTTAAAGTTGGGAACAAACTTCTTTGGTTTTCAACATTACTGGAGAGGCTGGGCCAATTTGTTAAGGGGCTGTGATTTCTTTGCTAGACCATTAAAAGTAAAAAAAAAGAGCTGCAAACCACTCAGTTCTCCTCGGTGCTGCTCATTATCCACAGCCACAGGGATACACTCGTGTCGTTTGACAGTAAGAAAAGCACAGCTGAACCCACTGCCCTCAGGAGCTTACAAAACAATACGAACTACATGTTTATGCTTCTCATGTGAAATATCTCTTGGGTTTAGAGGTAGGTTGCGAGGACTGTCGCTGCTTGCGTTTGCCTCGGAGTAAAGCCAAGAGAAAAGGAAGGAATCCTTCATTGATTTAAGAGCAGTGCATGCGATTTGTAATGTTGGTTGATGATCCTAATTATCTTCAATGTGTGTGTAGACAGCTTGTACTTTCTGCACCAAATTCCTGTTATCATGGTAAAGCTCCCTAGGTGCCTTTTTTCTCTGATAGATTTCCCAGCTTCTCCCTCTTTGTGTAGTAGAGGAGTAACATCAGCTCAAAGATCTGCTACCCATAACCTACCTTTTAGCTTGTGAAGGCTCCAACGCTAAACATCACAGTGTGAAAAAGAGGAGGGGGGGGAAAGGCATTTCCAGAGCTATGCTGGGAAGATAACCTCAGCTTATGACCCTCACTTCTTAGCATTTCTCTGTTCAGGATCAGAGAGGAGACCTCTAAAGTCTCTGGCAATGGTTGCAAACTGAAAGAGGGTGGACTAAGATACTAGGATGAAATTCTTCACTGTAAAGCTGGTGAAACACTAGAACAGGTTGCTCAGGGAGGCTGTGGCTGCTCCATCCCTGGAAGTGTTCAAGGCCAGGTTGGATGGGGCTCTGGGAATCCTGGTCTGGTGAGAGGTGTCACTACCCATGGCAGGGGGTTGGGTCTGGATGATCTTTAAAGTCTCTTCAACTCAAACCGTTCTGAGATTGTATGAAAGTAAATAGGGCTTTGTGCTGAGAGTAAACATTGCTGTGTTTGCACAGTTTAAGAGTAACAATGCTCCCACATTTTCCCTGGTGGAGAACTTTGACTCTCACACCATGAAGTCTGGTTTGCTGTGTGTTAATGCTGGGGGAAAATAGGCAACCAAAACCCCACAGGTTGTTGCTCAGTTGTGAGAGGGTGATTTCTGTATGAATGAGCTACATGTTTAGTTGTGTTTTCTAAACGTTTTGGAGACATTCTCTGGTTTCTCCAGGTCGTAGAGATGATGCCACTTCACTGTTCCACTCACTCTTGTAATCCAGAAACACTGGTTTACTTCTGCATCAGCCTTCCTTGTCTGAGTCTTACATCCATAACCAAATGGCCAGGCTGGCTTTATGGTAGCTGGTCAAAACAAATGATACTCATCCCTTGCATCTCCCATGAGTTCTTTATGAATCCTGTGGGAAAACAGTCCTTAGTTGCTGGTGCAGCAATGACAAGCTTCCTGCAAGGCTGGAGTGGCTTCCAGAATCTCTTCTGCATTGTCACCGATGATGTGATTTCTCTTAACACTAAAACCTGGTCAGCTAAGAGTTAAACATGATAGTCTGTGACCCATTTCAGACTAGGAGTCTGCCACCAGTGATCTATCAGGACAACTGGTGCAAACCACGGCCTGGCATGTGCCAGACTCTTTGTGGCTGTAGGACAGCTTGACCACACAGGCAATGTTGACCCAGTCCTAAGGTTGTCTTTAGCGAAGTTAAATAGCAGCTCTGGAGGGTCTGGAAACCACTCTGATGGATTAAAAAAACCTGCCTATTTCAGTCTACTATCTTAGGATATAATTTAAAACTTGCAAACCAGAGAAGCTAAATCATCCCTTTTGCTTCTGGTCTCAACTCTCAGATACTGGATTTGGATGTCTGATAGAGTAAAAGAATCTCTTTCCAGACAAATTAATGTTGGTTTGAGTTCATTTGCAGTCGTTCCCTTGTCTCTAGATATTTCCTTATCCTTCGGTTATGTGATTTCCAGAATAGCTTTTTATTTAAAGTTGTGCATACTGGTTCAACTCCCATCTTAATCCAATAAAATCCTCTCCTTTTTATAGAGAGGAAGTTGTAAGGATCTGTGTATCAGGACTGTCCACTTAGTCCAACTACTTCCATTTAACAGGGCCAAGGGCAGGGTCCTATGCCTTGGCAGCAATAACCCCCTGTTCTGTCCATAACAAAGCTGGGCTCCCAGCACTATCCTCAGCTTTGAAGGGGAAGCTCTTAATCCCCAAACCATCCTTTCACTAATTGCCTTCAGAATATTGTCACATCAGCCAATTCAGAGCAGCATCCCTCAGCAGCGAGCAGCATCAGTGATGGAAATACTTGTTCCTTTCCTGCTGAAACAATTGGATGTAGAATCTGAACACGTGTGCATTGATGAAATCCTCTGTTCTACCCCCAAAACCAGGGCCAAGAAGAAAACAGCAAAGTGTAGTTTAAGAGCAGAAAGAACTAGAAAGCATGAGTCTGCAGGGAGGTCAAAGTACAACCATACGAAGCAGCTCATTATTCATAGATTGATAGAATGGTTCCTGCTGGAAGGGACCTTCGAGATCATCCAGTTCCAATTCCCCTCCATGAGCTAGGACAACCCCCACTAGATGAGAGTGCTCAAAGCCCCAGCCAGTCTGGCCTTGAACACTGCCAGGGAGCTGGGGGGCAGCCACAACCTCCCTGGGCAACCTGGTCCAGGGTCTCAGCACCCTCAGTGTGAAGAATTTCCTCCTGACTTCCAGTCTCAACCTCCCCTCTTCCAGCTGGAAACCATTCCCCCTGCTCCTACCACTCCAAGCCCTTGGAAACAGCCCCTCCCCAGCTTTCCTGTAGCCCCCCTCAGGTACTGGAAGGCCGCTCTGAGAGTTCTTACATGTTTTAAACACTGCTGCTCTCCCAAGGTTCACTTTGAGATGAGCTCATTTTAAAGGGATCAATGGAGGAATAAGTTGTATCAGCATGGAGAGGATGCTTTGTGGTGCTTTAGGAGAGGTGCTTTCCGCAGTGCTCTGAGCAGAAGAGTGAGCGCCCTCACAACGTGCTGCTTTCGATTGCTCTGAACAGCCAGTACAACCCAGCGATCTAATATCTGTATTTAGAGCAATTTCCATTTCATCTCGCAGCTCGGTTTTGAAAATATTGATTCTAAGCTGGGAGAGCGTTACGGTGCTTCGTGAGATTCAAATGGAGCTTTTAAGGTCTCGGAGCAGAAACCGTGCCAATACTTTGGGGGAAGCTCCAGCACTGCTGTAAAAAAAGCGAACTGAAAGGTCTGAGTGAAATATATACTTCAAAAATGAAAGGGGGGGAAGTCCCCCCAAACCTAAAATGCCCTTTCCTGAAAGATACCTGTTTTTTCACATTACAGATGTACTGTTTTAATTATTCTTATCATGCTGATGTGTTTGCCATCAGCATAACCCCTGAGCAGGGTGTTATTTTTGCTCTATTTCTGCTTATGGCTGCCAATCAGAAGGGAAGAAAGAAGTCTAGTGGTGGATCTCCCCTGATGGCAAACAAGGAAACCAAGCCCGTTTGTCTCAATTGAAAACTGGCTGGATGAGCGGGACAGAGAGTGGTTGTGAGTGGTGCTCCCATCCAGTTGGTGCTGTGAGCAGTGCTCTTCCCCAGGGATCAGTGCTGGGCTCAGTTCTGTTCAGCATCTTTAGTGATGGTCAGGATGATGGGATTGCAGCTCTCCTTAGTGAAGTCATGAATGACACCAAGTTGGGAGGGAATTGTGATCTGCTGGAGGGGAGGAAGGTGTGGAAGAAAGATCTGCACAGGCTGGGTCTATGGGATGAGGCTGAACAGGGCCAAAGCTGGGAGCCTACAATTTGGCCACAAGAAACCCCTGTAGAGCTACAGCCTGGGGGATGAGTGGCTGGAGAGTGGCCTGGCAGAGAGGGACCTGGCAGCACTGGGTGGCAACCAGCTGAACAAGAGCCAGCAGGGTGCCCAGGTGGCACCAAAGGCCACTGGCATCCTGCCTCGGATCAGCACTAGTGTGGCCAGCAGGACGAGGGGTGGAATTCCCCCCCTGTCTTGGGCACTTGGGAGGCCTCCCCTCCAGTCCTGGGGGCAGTGCTGGGTCCCCACTTGAAGAAAGAGATTGAGGGCTGGAGTGGGTGCAGAGGAGCAACGAGGCTGGGGAAGGGACTGGAGGGAGAGGCTGATGAGGAGAGGCTGAGGGAGCTGGGGGTGTTCAGCCTGGAGGAGACTCAGGAGGAACCTTCTCCCTCTCTCCAGCTCCCTCAAGGGAGGTTGTGGTCAGGTGGGAATGGGGCTCCTCCCAGACAACCAGTGGCAGGATGGAGGGCAGGACCTGAAGCTGCCAGGAGAGGGTTAGGTTGGATGTTAGGAAGCCCTTCCTCAGGGAAAGGGTGCTCAGAGCCTGGACTGGACTGCCCAGGGCAGTGGGGGAGTCCCTGTGTCTGGAGGTGTTGAAGGACAGCCTGGCTGTGGCCCTGAGTGCCCTGGTCTGGCTGATGGGGGGATGTCAGGTGCTGGGCTGGGCTGGAGGAGCTCAGGGGGCTTTTCCAGTCTCAATCATTCAGTGAAGATAAATCTATAGTAAAGCAAAAATCTGAACCCGAGTCTCATGTGAAGCAGAGCCCTACTTGGGGACAGTTTTGTGTCAGTAAGAAGTTTCAGCTCTTAGGAATTCTCGGAGAGTTGTTTTTCTCTTGTACCAGTCAGTTTTCTTCTGCAGCTGCTTTTTTGACTTTACAACTCACTCACATCAATTGACTGTCAAACAAGTTCCACTGTGAACTCATGAATAAACATGGTGTCATTTGCATATTAACAGAGGGCCTTTAGCTGAAAAGGATCCATTTGTGCTCCTGCAATATCTTCATTATTTACTGTGTTCTACTGTAATTAATTGTGCTTTACTCTCTCCAAACTGCACAGTATGTATATCTTACGGGCTTTGGAACAGAAGTACTAACATTATAGTGGTGATCAACACTGCTCCTAAATATTCATGCCAATAAATGACTCCCGTGTGCTTGCTGAATGCCAAGGATGGGCTGGAGCATTTGTTTGGCATTCTAGTGGGATCCAGTTTCTTCAAAGCTCACAGAGATGCAGCGTTTGAATATTGTTGTTGTTTTGCATGGGGAGAGGAGGAAAGATGTTTGAATTTCATAGAATCCTTAGGGATCAGAAGGGAC
>VZRI01004739.1:66760-77898 GCA_013397515.1 Upupa epops
ATCTGCTAATCAACCCCCTTCTGATCCCTCCCTATTTGCATGAGCAGCGGGGCAGAAAACTTAGGAGAAAGCAGTGGGATCTTGTTGCCAGTGATAGAATCATTAGGTTGGAAGGGACCTCCAAAATTCATCCAGTCCAACCCCCCTACAACAAGCAGGGACGTCTGTCACCAGAACAGATTGCCCAGATCCCCATCCAGCCTGACCCTGAATGGGGCCTCCACTGCCTCTCTGGGCAGCCTGTTCCAGGGATTCCCCACCCTCAGATTCAAGAGCTTTTTCCTCCTGTCCAGCCTCAGTGTCCCCTTTCTCAAACCATAAACCCTCATCCTTGTGAACAGCCTACTGACAGCCCTTTTCAGGGACTGGAAAGCCTCTCTAAGGTCTCCTTCTGTGCTCTGCTAATGCCTGAGAGCACCGGGCAGCTGTCAGCTCTTTTTTATTATCATAAAATTACAGTTTTGTTTAGTCTACGACAGCCTCCTCGTAATTTCACATTTTAACAAACATCTCCAAGTTTTTCCAAGTTGTTTCAAAACCGTGGCAATTCCATGGTGCTCTCACTGACACCCAGTGAGGCTCCGTCACAGCACCGCTCTAACCATCACAAACCCGGACACAGTGCCCAATAAACCAATTCAATACCATCACCCTAGAAATTTTCCTGCTGCAGCCCTGCCATAAAACCTTAGGGAAAAGCAGTGAGTGCAGAGAGGAACAACCGATGTCTGGAACTACTGCTGGAATTTCAGACCAAGGAAAGACTGTCTTGCCATCCAGTAAGTTTGTTTAATGAAATGTAAGTTCAGTGTAAACAGTCTTAAAAATATATGTGAGTTCAGTCCTCTGGATCAAGAGGAACCAGCGTAGTGTAAACTTGTGCTTCCTCCTCTCAAGTACAGCTTCAAGGGCCTGGGTGGGGGCACTGCCCCTTTGTGAAGGCAAGTGTTAGAGCCTTCCCACCCTCCTGTCTCTGAGGGAGAGAGGATCCCCAGACCTCCTTAGAGCCTTCCCACCATCCTGCCTCTTGAGGGAGAGAGGATCCCCAGACCTCCTTAGAGCCTCCCCACGGTCCTGTCTCCAAGGGCAAGAGGATCCCCAGACCTCCCCAAACCAAACTAATAGTGGATTTACCTTTGGATGCTTGAGATGAAAAAGAACTTGCTTTGCAGTCAGGGGAACAGCGACGTGAAGATTGCACGCAGTCAGAACGGTGCTGACAATGCAATCCAGATGTCCCGATCCCTGCTCCGTGCTGGAGTGCAACTGGGATTTCCATGCTGCTGATGTCTTGTTTAGAGAATTCTCTTTAAAACCAGTATATGTACAAATACTGAGTCTATTGTCCTCGTGGAAATGCTAGTTCACACTCTTGACTGTACTTCTGATTGCTCTGGCACTAATATTTGTTTTTAAGCTAAAACTCAGTCGTTCTTTATGAAAACTTTAAAATAAGTTGTTGTTTATAGGGGAAATATAGCTCAGCAGCACAGCTGTGCTTCATGTCTGGTCTTAGATCACACCCACACTGCTACTTGTGAACGTTCAGTGTACTCAACCCGAGGGGAAAAGGCATTTCAGTTAGAGCCACCCTGCTGATTGTGATTACCTAGGTCTGCTCTGCTCTAAATGCAGATGCCACTGCCTCTGAAGGTGGATGTCTTCACCTGAAAGTGGTTGTGCGAAGCCCAAACCCCATGATCTAAAAAATCACTCAGCAAGACTGAGCATTAAGAAGGCTGGGGAAGACTGTTCACAAGGGCAGGGAATGATAGGATGAGGAGTTATGGTTTGAAGCTGGAAAAGGGCAGAGTGAGGCTGGATGGGAGGAAAAAGCTCTTGAATCTCAGGGTGGGGGATCAGACGGCCCAGAGAGGAGGTAGAGACCCCATCCCTGGAGCCATTCAAGGTCAGGCCGGATGGGGGACTCTGGGCAGCCTGTTCTGGTGAGAGATGTCCCTGCTTGTTGCAGGGCAGTTGGACTAGATGGAAGTCCTTTCCACCTCAACATGTTCTATGGTTCTATGATAGTGTTTAGTGTAGTCACACAATTCTATGGGGAAGAAAAAGACTACCTGCAAAGCTGTAGCAGATGTCTCCTAGAACTGGTGTGTATAGCATCACCTCACCATGCTTACCTTCCCAGGCAAGATGCCCTGTGGAGTGCTGCAGCTGCAGCTGCTGTGGTTGGTTAGGGCACACCATGGGGTCTAAGAGACCCCAGTGTGAAATCCCACAGCGCTGTGTAGCCTGGTGATGTTTGTTCACCCTGAGCTGTGGGTAAAGAGCTGCAACACCACAACCACTGCTCCGTGGAGCTGCTTGCTCACCCCAGGCCTGGTCCTGCAATGACAGAAGTGTCCCCAGCTGCCTGGGCTCTGGCTTTGAACTCAGCCAAGTCTTGTTTTCCTTTTTCAGAATCACCCAGCCCTGCTGCAGTTTGTAATACAAGCCGAGAGTAAACATCTAGTCATCAATCTGGAGAGGAATGAGTAAGTACCCTTGTTGCATGTTCTCTTTGTACTGGAGGGTCTCTGGGAAGGGTTATAATTTTAAAATTGATGGTTTAACAGTAACCTGAGGCCAAGACTGCTACTGGTTCCTGGTGGAACAGGCTCCTAACGAGAGAGTTTTGTTCCTGTTTGGAGTGTATTTGCTCCCTGATGGTAGAACAAGAATTTCTATGGTCGTCTGCGTTTGTGTGGGACTGAAAATGGACACGATGCCTCTCGGTGTTTTCCTGTTGATCATTATTTGGTTTAAAATTGGGTCTGTCTTTATTTCCTGTGGGTGAGCCCTTTTGTTTACAGTCACGTGGAAAACCCTACAGTGCTTGGAACTTTTTTGGGAGGATTCATCCCTCCTAAGGCTGCGTGAGACCATGGCTGCCCCTACGCAGCAGCTGTAGGAGTCTGCTCAGGGAAGATGAGTCAGGCATTTGGACTTCACCTCTGCTTGGACTTTTAAATGGGAGCTCTCTGGGTTTGTTGCATGAGGCTGATAGTGTGATGTGACCATGGCTGAGCTTGAGTCTTTGTCTATGGGATGTAGATATCCATCTTCTTCCATGTGTGAGCTCTTGACAGCTGCCACTCCTGTCCACAAGTGTTCACAGAGGGTGGCTGTGAGGCTGCTGTAGAGGTGGTCCCATGGGAACGGTGTGCCAACCATACAGACATGGAAGCATTTCTCTGGAAGTACATGGAACCAAAGGCATCCAAGTCTCAATCTACCTACTCAACCTTTCAACCACGTTTCCTCAAAGAGCATTTTAAGAACACATTGTGCTGCTTGCCTAAGGAAAACCAAAGATCACTCTCAACCCAGGGAAATCGTTTCATAAGCGTTAGCAAGGATCTCTGTGTTCAGAACCTTTCCCTGCTGTGAAATAAAAGCAGCAGAGGTATTTTCTTTTACTGTGATAGAGAGGCCATAGACATCAGTGGTGCAGTTTGATGTGTTAAGAGGAAGGAATGTGCACACTAAAGCAAATGTCCCAGGGAGGTCTGTACGAGCAGCCTCTGGCTGGTGATGGACAACTTCAATAGAGAACAACGGGGCACCTTCTTGTTCCTCTCTAAACAATGCAAAAATGCTCTGTATTTCTGGTCATTTGGATGAACTTTCACATTACCCAGCTGCGATCGAGTCCAGTTCACTTTATTAGTCAACATCTGCAGCCTTCTTGATGTTATTTTAGTGCTCCTTAGCTTCATTTCTTATCCTTGAAAGGCATGGAGATCCCCCGTGCACAGGTTGCTCCGTTTGGGTAACTAGAGGAGGATTTAATTCCTATAGTAAACAGGGATTTCACTTTATGTTCTCCTAAGGGTTGTCAGAGGGTGTGCCGTCCTCCAGGAATGGGAAGTATGCGGCAATTGAGGAAACTATTTACATTCCATATCAGCGATTAAAAGAGCATAAAGCTGCTAATACAGCCCTTGCTGAACACCCCAACCGCTCTTGTACCTGTAAAAGAGTCAGATTTGGGAAAGTATGAGAGGCAAACTTCTCTTCTAGAAGCAGAACGTGAACACGCTGCGAGTTAACTCTTTAAGCACCTTCCTGATGCAGGGAGATGGAGATATTTCTCCCTAAGAAATGCAGTATTTATCCATGATTCCTTCTTATTTTATCTAATCCAGTGGAATGGTGTCCACCAGAAGCCTAGCGCTCTGGAAGGGCTGTGTATAGTGTCAACACACGTGGGTTTCTTCCCAGAAAGACTGGGGAGGCCTTGGAATAGGCTGCCCAGGGTAGGGAGTGGAAACACTGTCCAGAAGAAAAGTGTGAGATGCATGTTTGCAGAGCAGAGGATCACAGAGTGGTGACTGTTGAAGCTGCTAGAGCAGGTTGCCCAGGATGGCTCCAAGTGGGTCTGCAATGTCTCTAGAGCAGGAGATTGCAGTCTCTCTAGGCAGCGTGGGCCAGGGCTCCATCACCCTCACTGTAAACAAGTTGAGATGGAACTTCCCATGTTCCAGTTTGTGCCTGTTACCCCTAGTCCTGTCACTGGGCACCACCAAGAAGAATCAGGCCCCATCTTCTTAATCTCCACCCTTTAGCTACTGATCAGCATTAATCACATCCCCTCTCAGCCTTCTCCAGGACAGACAGCCCCAGGTCTCAGCCTTTCCTCATGAGAGAGCTACTCTACTCCACTCAGCATCTTTGCAGCCTCCTCTGGACTCTCTCCAGCAGTTCCTTGTCTCTCTTGAACTGAGGGGCCCAGAACTGGACAAAACACTCCAGATGTGGCCTCATCAGGGCAGGGTATTGGGGAGGAGAACCTCCCTTGACCTACTGACCACACTCTTAGCGCACTGCAGGAAGCCACTGGGGATGCAGAATAACAGCCAGTGGCAGCAGGCCAGCTTGGACTCGAGGGACACAGAGCACTCCAGAGGTGTGAGAAGGTCACTGCATACCTGGAGAGAAATGCAGTGTTTGCAAGCTGCAGCTGCTGCCTTTGAGCCTCCAAAGCTGCAGAGAGGATGAGCAGATGTACATACAGACCCTGCCCCCTCCATCTTCGTGATGATGGCATAAAACAAGCAGCTCAACTCTCTTGAAAGCATTGGTGCTGAGCGTTGAAGCAGCCATGAAATCAGCTCGCCTTAGGTAGTAGACAACTAAACACAAGCATCTTTCCTTGAGTAGTAAGTGACAACACATATGAAGCTCTGATATGTGTGCCGTAGCTTTACATGAGGCTACAGTAAAATGCGTTATTCCTTGGAGAATGGGGGGGTGGAGGTGGCTGGGACCCCTAAATGACATGATTTCTGCATTGGGTCATGCAAACAAGGAACTGGACGTGATTTTCCATAGTTAGTAGGAACAGCTGCTTTGAGTAGTCTTGACATTAAACTCCATTTATTGAAAACCTTAGAGATTTTCCAAACCTTGAGTTATATTTCAAAACATGATTCAGATGCATTAAGGCAACCCCAAGCGGGGACTGATGTGTTAAACCATCTGTTATCTATAGAAATATTTAATGTCAGTTTGGTGTTTTCTGATATTTAGGCTCAGCAGGATGTGTTCGTATGTACCGGGCGAGATGTTGTAAGTTCTGGAAGAGTTACTGGTGCCTAATTTCACAGCTTAGGGTTTAAAATCTCCTCTATGATTTCCAGCTGCTCAGATGGCTTTCGTACATATTCATTAAACCCTTTGGTGACTAATTTTCAGGCGCAGCACCGTTTATAATTGCTAAAACAAAACGACTTGCTGCAAATTCGGGTTGTCACTCAAGGAAAACCTCCTCCCAAGCTCATGGTGTGAGGAGGATTCTTACTACGATTTAGCTGCAAAATCCCATTGCCCTCTGGAGAACCTTAAGTTCTGTAGTACCTGAAATGTTTTAGAAACACTTGTCACATGGAAAGGTCTCCTGAATCAGCAAATCATCCATCAGTGGCAAAATAAACTGCTCTGGAGAGCTCCTGACTGTACTGGTGTGGGCTACGTTATAATGCTGATGCCCTGGTGTTGTGTGAGGGACAGTGATGCATGCACACCTAAATCCCTTCAAAGCTGACTGGGGCTGAGAGGGAAGTGGGTTCACGAATGCAGCACTGAAACACAACCCCAGTGAGGTGAAACGGGAGGTGCTAAGCGGAACAGTGTGGACTACCGGCTGCTTTTCGGCAACGTCTTGCGCTCTGTCAGAAAGGGGTCTGTAGGCAGCAGAGAACCTGGGTGTTCTTTTAACTTCAAACATGTGAGTGATCCAGGTAGAGTCGGTGGAATTACTTATTTTCAAAATTCATTTCATGCTTAAGCGATTCCCAGACAAAGGTCGTGATTACGGGTGTCAGAGAAACAGAACTTAGAACAGCTGTCAGGGAGCTTTTCAGGCTGGAGAAAGCACTGACAGAAGTCAAGAGCATGTGAGGGCAAGGATGGCTTTGCTCTGAGGGCATCGGCATCATCTACAGGCATCATTTACAGGCCCTGTGAGAAGTGGCTGAGGGAGCTGGGATTGTTTGGTCTGGAGAAGAAGGGGATGAGATCTTATAGCTCTCTACAGCTACCTAAAGGGAGGTTGTAGAGAGGCTGATGCTGCTTTCTTCTTTCAAATTACTAATGATAGGATGAGGGGAAACGGCCTCAAGTTGCATCAGGGGAGGTTTGGATTGGATCTTAGAAAGAAATTCTTTCCTGAGAGAGTGGTTGGACACTGGAACAGGCTTAGGCAAAGCCTTAGGGCTCAGAAATCTTTTCAACTGAAATATAAGAAGGACTTCTCTCTTCTTTCCTGCTTGACCTTTCTGAATAGGAGCCCTGATTTGAGCTTGAAGGACATTCTCAATTCATTAATTCAACAGGGAACAACCCATTTCCAAAGCCAAAGGAAACAGCTGGCAAAATTAGTTAACGAATCGGTGTGCTTCTATACCATAAATAGCTTGAGATACAGGCAGAGGAAACAACTAAACAAACACCAGAGAGAAGTAGGATTGTTCCTACCGGTACAATTCTGTGCTGTAACTTAGCCAAAAAAACTGTGACCCCTGACTGTTTTATCTGCAAACGCCAGAGCTGGCAGCTGCACTGCCACGCTTCAGAGTGAGCTGACAGTCGGGGTTTCTCTTTAATTGCAGTAAAAGTTTCACTTGAATGGAAAGAACACTTTTTTCCCCTTCTGTACTGACAGCAGTCAAACGGTACCTCACTGAAAAGGGAAGGTTCAGCCAGTGCAGCTGCAGTATCATCCTGGGTATCTAAGGGTGCAGGTGTGTGCTGCCTAAGGGTGGTCTGCTGAGTGTTGGCTTTATGATAACAAGGTTTGTTTCTTCAAAGAGGGACCTGGCAGTACTGGTTGATAACTGGGTGAACCGGAGCCAGCAGGGTGCCCAGGTGGCACCAAAGGCCAATGGCATCCTGGCTTGGAGCAGCACTAGTGTGGCCAGCAGGACTAGGGATGGAATTCTCCCCCTGGACTGGGCACTTGGGAGGCTGCCCTTGTGTACTAGAGGCAGTTCTGGGCCTCTCGCTTCAAGAAAGAGATTGAGGGGCTGGAGCAGGTCCAGAGGAGCAACGAGGCTGGGGAAGCACTGGAGGGAAAGGCTGATGAGGAGAGGCTGAGGGAGGTGGGATTGTTTAGCCTGGAGAAGAGGAGACTCAGGAGGACCTTCTCCCTCTCTCCAACTCCCTGAAGGGAGGTTGCAGTCAGGTGGGGGTCAGGCTCTTCTCCCAGGCACCCAGCACCAGGATGAGAGGGCAGGGCCTGAAGCTGCCAGGGGAGGGTTAGGTTGGATGTTAGGAAGCCCTTCCTCAGGGAAAGGGTGCTCAGAGCCTGGACTGGACTGCCCAGGGCAGTGATGGTCCCCATCCCTGGAGGTGTTGAAGGGCAGCCTGGCTCTGGCCCTGAGTGCCCTGGTCTGGCTGATATGCTGGTATTAGGTCACAGACTGGACTTGATGATCTTAGAGCTCTCTTCCAGCCTCAAAAATTCTGTGATACTGTGGTTCTGTGAGTATTTGCTTAGGTTTGAAGGAGCAATGGTTGAGACTAGCACTGGCTGTTTTGACTCAGAGCTGTGTGTTGGAGAGGAAGGGTTCGGCTCTATCAGGAGACAAACTGTTGCTTTCTTGGTCTGCTTTTCCTCTTGTGGCACTAAGCCACCAACAGAAGGGAACAATGCAAGAAGAACTTTATGTGCTGGAAGAGGAGAGGATAAAAAGATTGGCATTTCTGTTCTGGACTCTTGCTTGTGGCCAAATGTAATCATCTCCAGCATGGGAAATCTTCTTGTCCTGTGCCTCATAAATCAGTGGGACAGTGGGGCTGTGCCAAGTCCCCAGGAGAGAAGAGAGGACACAGTTCCTCTGTTCACAGCCTGAACTGTGGGTTTGGAGGGGGTGATCCACCTGGATATGTTCCTGTGTGACTTGGTCTAGGTGATCCTGCTGTGGCAGGGGGATTGGAGTGTTTGATCTTTTCAGGTCTTTTCTGATCCCAAATGATTCTATGGGAGGTCAGGAGCGTCAGTGCTACTCTGTCCTTACCCTGCAGACTTGCTGTGCCTGAAGGTGTGGGGCTCTGATTCCCTTTCTCAGATGAGAAGATGAAAATAGCATGAAGTTGAGCAGAATTACAACCCTTGTTCACAGAACATGATAGGTAGGACACGTTATGTTTTCTATAAGCAGCTGTTCCCTTGAGGACAGTAGTTTCCAGAGCTGCATCTGCTGTGAGCTTTGAACACAGTTAACATAACATTTTGCTTGTTCAATGCTTGTCAGTCAGAGCGACCCTAGAGCTGGACCTTCGAATTAATTATCTGATGGAGAGGGAGATATCGCTGGTGATGCAATAAATCCCAACACAGAACTGCCTGCTTTGGATCCCGTTCTCTACAGAGGCTGCAGCAGTAGATTATATGTTATATAATATTTTCAGAACTGTGTTTTCATCCCTCTTTATTCTGCAGAAAGTGACGTTTTCAGCATTTGGTTTTGACTAGGAGGTCAGGGAGGAGCGCTGGCTATCAGAAGACACTAGGAATGTGCACTCCCTCCCTCCCTCCTGCAGGCTTCTCTTGATCATGATGATAGCTAACATGCAGGCAGAAAGTGATCATCTAGGATGATAAAGTCCAGAATTAGGGAAGAGGCAAGAGACACAAACATCTTTCTGGAAAGATCTCCCCCAGATAGTCACACACCAGCCCAAGCGGCCAGGAACATTCCACACACCAGGGGCGATGGCTGAGCTGTTGTACAGGTTGGCAGGCAAGGAGTGGCCATGTCCAGCTGGCCCCAAGCTCTGCTTGCAAACCCCCTGGGTGTTCCTCATGTGGGGCTGCTATCTGCTGCTTGGGCAGGTTTCACGTCTCCTGGATTCCTTTGAAATTGGTTTCTAACAGGAGGGAGCGGTGTTTCCCTTTCACAACATAAAGATGCCAGGCTAAAGCCAAGAGGGCTCTCTCCAGCTTTTCAGGCACTGCAGTGGACATTGTTTTCTGGCTTTGGAAACACAGGGAGGGCAACAAATGAGAGTCCAAGTGAAAATAGAGGATTTATTTACCCACTAAAAAGTAAGGTTTTGGTATTTCCACTTTGATGCTCAAGCCCAGGGGTCCAGTGCCTTTGAATCATAGAATGTCAGGGACCTCTAGGCATCATCTAGTCCAACTCCCCTGCCAGAGCGGGATCACCTAGGACAGGTCACACAGGGCTGTATCCAGGGGGGGGTTGAAAGTCTCCAGAGAAGGAGGCTTCACAATCTCTCTGTCACCCTCACAGTAAAGAAGATTTTTCTCATGTTGAGGTGGAACCTTCCTATGCTCTAGCTTATCCCCATTATTCCTTGTCCTGCTACTGGGCATCACCAAAAGAGACTGTACCTTTACAGACACTGATCAGATCCCTCTCAGCCTTCTCCTCTCCAGACTAAACAGCCCCAGTTCTCTCAGCCTTTCTTCATAGGAGGGATGCTCAAGCCCCTTAATCATCCACACAGCTTTCTGTTGGACTCTCTCCTGTAGATCCCTGGAGCTGGGAAGCCCCAAACTGGACACAGTACTCCAAGTGTTTTCTTACCAGGGCAGAGTAGGAGAGGGAGAAGAATCTCCCTACTACCCTGATAACAGAGGAGCAGATATGTGACAGTACATCCAGCTTCTCTGGAATTTGATGTCTTCTTGCATCTAGTGACATTTTGCTGACACGTGTTGGATTCTGAGCATCTCATCTTCTCCTGAAGGCTGTGCAGAAAGGAGGACAGTGTTGCCTTCATAATATTCTATAGGGAGAGAGGCCAGCTGTTTGATTTCCTTAGAGTGTTCACTGTCTCATGGAGTTATTTTTAGAGGGTTGGTAAATACAGAGCACACTGAAGTACAGTTCCTTAGCTGAATCCTCCAGTATCTTACGTTGCATCTGGAATGTGCAGTATTCAAAAGGAACAGTTCAGTTCTGCTCATAATCCCTGTCTGGGAACCAGAGCAGCAACCCCAGCAGGCACAGGGTTGGGAAAATCCCCTTAGCATGAGCTACACATCTGAGGAAGAGAATTCATGTGTTTTAGTGTGGTGAACTATCTATAGGTCCTATTGCTGGATAGAATGGGTATGAAGGAATAATTAAGGAGGTCCATTCTGGTCATCATCCCTCCCCTGAGATTGCACTACTAGTATTCTAGCTCAGTGGTGGAGGTGATATCAAGGGGGTAACAGCAGGAAGAGGATGAGCCATGTCCTGGCAATACACTTGCATGTAACCCAGAATTGAACACAATCTATTATGATACTGAAGTTTTCTATCTTCAAGTTGGTTTGCTCCATCATAAACCCCTAACCCAACGCCCTGATAATATCATCATAGAATTCAATAGCCAAATCATTGAATCCTCATGGCTGGAAAGGACCTCCAGGATCACCAAGTCCAGCCCTCATCCCAACATCTCCCCAGTCCCTAGACCATGGCCTTAAGTGTTCCAGCTCCTTGTTTATTTTAAACCCCTCCAGGGATGGTGACTCCAGCACCTCCCTGAGCAGCCTGTTCCAGTGCCCAACCACTCTCTCAGGAGAGAATTTATTCCTACAGTCATGGGAAAGGTTTGGCAGCTGTGCCATGCAGTGCTCATGGAGTTCAGACTCATGAAGGTCCAAGAAGGCTTTATATTCT